>JAEQBH010004671.1:0-199247 GCA_016808115.1 Tetrastigma voinierianum
GATGGCAAGTTAAATTCCCATTTCAGTATCTCTAAGGCATAAACACAGCCACAGGAACTATTCGTACTCTGAGGATAATACGGTTCATATGCTATGTCCTGCATTTATATACTATGTCCACTTCATTTTTCCAAAATTTTGTCTCGTTTATTTTATTTTATTTTATTTTTTTATTTAATTAAAAAAATATTTTTCGAAAAAATTTGTGATGAATAGTGTTCATGAACAGTGTCCAAACAGTGACTCGAAGCGATGCGGAGTCCAATGGTCAGCGAGGTCGGGTGCATGGTGCACCCGACTTAGCCCGGCTGCGCGCCTGGCGCTCCCAAGCGGCACGCGTGCGTGTTGTGGCGCCCCAGCGCGTGGCTCCCCCCTCTCGGCCCAATCGCGGCAGCTGGCCATGTCGTGAGCCGAAGCGGCCGATGTCGTCTTTGGTTGGTGCCGTGTCGCAGCTGGCCTTTGTGTATCACTGTGACATTCGCCAGTTGGCCACCCCCTCTCAGGTCACAATACACCATGGTGTATTGCAATACAGTCCTTAGCTGCCATCCCTTCATAGGTCACGATACACTTATTGTATTGTGACCCATTTCCCATCCAAGCCAGCCTCCTCTCCTGTCACAATACACTTAGTGTATTGTGACACAATTTCCCCAAGCCATCAAGCACTCTCTGTCCACGATACACTGTTAACTGTATTGTGACCTTTACCTAAGCCAACTGCACGCCTCTGTCACAATACACTAGGTGTATTGTGACACACTTTCTAGCCACTGCACATTTAAGTTGCAATACAATTCTTCCTTATTGCAATACACACCTCGCCCTTCCGGTGCCATGTCCGCGATACAATAAGTATTGTGACCCGGTCCTCGACCCAGCGAGCATGTCCAAGCGCACACTCGTCACGATACAATGGGTCAATATCGTGACACTGCTACAAGCTCTTTGTCGCCCATTTCCAATTCTCTTTGCAATTTCTTTCATTTCTTCATTTTTTTCATAATTTGCCTCTTGGAAAATGCAATACATATATACAATTTTTCATTTTCGAACACTCAATAAATTTATAAAAATTTATTTTATTCATTTCTTTAGTTTTACACACACTACGAAACCTTAGAAAACGATTTTCTTCATCTCAATTTTTTTTTTTTCATTTAATTTTGGACCATTTGTCCAAGGGAATTTCCTCAAACCTCTAATCTAACACTAGCAAATAAATTTTATTTCATTATCCTATAAACAAATAGAATTCCAATATAATTTATTTCATTTATTTTCCTTTTCCAGTTTTACTCACTGTAAAACTCCAAAAAAATTTCTAACATATCAATGTGCTAATCACTCACAACACATAACAAATCATGTTATGCACACCATTCACACAACAATTCATCAATTCACATGATCACACACAAAACACACATGCAGTGTTCTAGTTTTGTCAGTGCCTTCTAGGTAATCTCATACCCTAACTCTACATCGAACCACACCAAGTGGTGACTTATCTCTTAAAGACTATGGCCTTGGCCAAAGTTTCCCTTCTTGGATGCGACCCAGGCTCCCTAGGTATTCGTATACCTAAGCTCCGATACTAAGCTGTGAAGCTTGTATCAAGACTAAACTTATAACTACACCCACCGAGCTCCCAAGGTAATCGTTTACCTTTGCTCTGATACCAAGCTGTGACGCCCCATTTCCCGAGGGTCCGTTGACTACCGTCGACCCGTGGAATACTCGTGAGCGTCGGGTAAGCGGAGCCGTATTCACAAAAATCAAGCGAGTCTCCTTTGTACGAGGGCTCTACCCCGAATACAAACACAATGTCGACATCGAGAAGACATATACATGGTAAAAGCGGCCCTTGGGCCCATAAACCAATACTCATCAAATAAATCCCAACTATACAATAGTTTCAGAGGTAATAAATTATCCTTATCTGACATATATCGAACTTATAGGTTCCTAATACATGTGTACATAGCAACAAAACCAAAGCCCTGACTCGACTTTCTTCTAAATCGGCCTCTAGGATGAGCCGTCTCTCGAAACGCTCCTAGTACACGAAAAATATGTTCCCTTGGCGGGGTGAGCTGCTCGCCCGATGGTGGAATCACCTAAATGGGTTACTCCCCCACCCTAAGTGCATATCTGATGTCCCAATTTAAACACACATTCAAGCAAATTCGTGATCCTACTTGAATGTCTAAATGACCAACCCATGTCTCGAGTCCTCACCGACTACCTCACTCCTGCCTAAGCCATGTATGAGAAAAATATCGTTTTCAAAACAAAACTTGTTGTTCTTGAATACACTGCCGAATGTCGGGTAAATATGAGGACCTACCCTCAGGGGCGAATGTGTTGGAGAACCTTCCAAACAATACATGGGCTCCTCGGAGCATGTAATTACTTGGACCCCATCTCCCAACACCATTCTCAGGAAAGAATCATCTTGTGAAATTCCTTCGCAACGTACTCGTTTTAAAACTAGTGTCATGCCTCACACTAATTTCTAGGTTACTCGGTGCATATATGAATGCATTATGCCATTTCAACCAATATATATAACACATGCAACTATATCATCATGCATATATTTACATAATTTAAATCCACAACAACATGTTATATAAATTCTCAATACATTACACCAAGAAATTAGGCTCACATGGGCTGAATTGGCAAACAAAAATTCAATTTGAATTACTCGATAACATTTTCACGAAAATATATTTCATAAACACTATTCACATGAACAGTAAAACCCTCGGGTTATTGTTCACGACGAACTGCAATCATCGGTTTCCGCCGTGAACACGAAATCCATGGCCATTTCGGCCTCATACACCAATACACAATTTATTTCATATTTGCTGACCAAACACCCAAACAAGCCCAACCTGATCACGGATCATCCGATGGGCAAAAATTCTCACCGATCCTGAGAGTTTTAGGACCAATCAAACGACCGTTCAAGGCCTCAAACCAACCAAAACATTACAAAACACTTAAACAAAGTGTAACTTCAAGTAGGATAAAACCCCTACCTCATGGAGTTTGTGAACTCTCCTAAAAGCCCAGAACACCCACGTGAAGCCCTCGTGCGTAGAGCAGCTTTATTCTTGTCAGGCAATTTCGGCCGGTCGGATGTCGAGAGAGCAGAAAAGTCTTTCCCTCTCCTCCTAAAAACCCAAAACCCTAAACTCACATGAACCCGTTTCCTCCTTCACATTTTCTTTCCTTTTTGAATGTAAGAGATGACAATATACACTTTTTTGTCTATAATCATTAAACAATTTCAATAATGCCAATCATGTCCCTTAAGCAGTTTTGACATTGGCACTATCTTAGCGTCCATTTCCATCATCTCTCTACTCAAGCAACTTATGTCACATGATTACATATTTATATGTGACTTCGTCATCAAATGTCGTTTCACGGCTGAGGCTTCGATGCCTCGAAAAAGTGCAAATTAGATTGTCTCATAGTCGACAAAATTCGGCGTGTTAGCTAGATTTCACGAGACCTTGGTGAAATCCGTTTAGGTCAGCCGAGATCTAGAAAAATTCGGGTTTTTAAGCGAAATTACGATTTTGCCACTTTTTCCCGAGAAATTGGAATTTTCCGGATCTTACAAAATCGAGTAAATTACCTAGTTTAAAAAAATAATTTTTTAAAATGAAAATAAAAAATTTGGGGCTAATTAGATAGTGACATGTTGCATTTTTAACTAGACATACGGTGGCGAGCAGATTGGGATAAGGACCCATAAACCTAGTATTATTCTAGTTAATCGGTATGTGTGAATAATTAAAGAAGATGGAATAAAACTAGGGACTATTCTTGTCAATTTTCCTATTATTTTATTATACATGAAAATTCTTACTTTATTTTAGATAAAAATGAACTTAATTGTGGATATATTAAATTTATTTGTGGAGATATCAAAGAAATTTTTTTTTTATTATTTTATTGTATACTTTATGAGAAAAAACTCTCTCATGGGTTTATGGATGCAGAAAAGACCAAAAGAAAATTATGGTTCTAATTATGCAATATTTAATATATCAATGATATGTAAAAACAACAAGTTTTTACATTATGTTCCCTAATTAATATATAGAATAAAATGACTATTGAGTTAAATTTAAAATTTGTGTATGTTATCCACTTTAACAAAATGACACCATAAATCTAAAATAAAATAAAAATCAATGTGGTGACACTTTTCAAAAAATTATACCATATTCTAAAATTAGCACCATCTAGTTACTCTAATACAAATTTTTAAAATTTCATATGGTGTCACTTTTCAAAAAATGACACCGTAAATCTAAAGCGGGGTCGTTTGTGACCCCTCCATTCTTTCTTGGAAGCTGAATATTCTATCTAAAGAGGTTTGTTCTATCTTGGGTTTCTATACCCCACCAGTCTTTCCTAGAAATACTCTGTAACACGTTATTTTCAATTATTCTAAGAATTGGTTTTGGGAAAATAAAATTTGACAAATTTTCTACAATTTTGCAGAGAAATGGACTTTGATTCACACAATGTTGTTCCATCTGCATGCACTTGATGGAGACCCCTCTTTATAGCCGCAGCACCGATGATGCTTACTATTGTACCTATCTCCGTCTCACTTGGAGAAAAACTAGAGAAATTCAATGGACTTAATTTTAAAAGTTGGCAATAGAAGATGTTATTCTACCTAACCACCTTAAATCTTGTGAAATTCTTGATTGAAGATGCTCCTACGCTCAAAGAATGGGCGCGATATCAAAATTAATCCAATCTTGTGGATGCTTGGGAAGCATCGACTTTCTATTAAGGAACTACATCATGAATGCTTTAAGCGATTCTTTATGCAAGGTGTATTCATATAAGAAAATAGCTAAGGAGCTATGGGAATCACTAGGCCGAAAATATAAAACTGAGGATGTCGGGGCCAAGAAGTTTTTCGTGGGTCATTTCCTTGATTACAAAATGGTAGATTCCAAGACCAGTGGTCAATAGGTCAGAACTGGGTAATCCTCCATGAGATATATGTTGAGGGAATGATGTTAAGCGAAACTTTTCAAGTTGCAGCTATAATTGAGAAATTTGCCTCTGGTTTGAAAAGACTTCAAGAATTATCTCAGCATAAAGAAAAGAGATAAGCATGAAGATTTGATTATTAGACTTATTGAAGACAATAAGGGATTTGAGAAGAAAAGGGCACAAAATCCGGGCAAGGCTAAGGCTAACTTTTTGGAACATGGTCAAAGTTCCAAGTTCAAGCAACAACAAAGGGAAAGGCAGTAAGCTTGAACCTAAAGGGGGAATCTCTAAGAAGTAAAAGTTCCAAAGGAAATGCTTCAACTGTGGGAATCAAGGTCACAAAGCTTCAGATTACAAACTGCCAAAGAGGAACAAACCTAAGGAAGCCAATGTGGTTGATGGCATCACCTAGGATGCATCTAACATTCACCTCTCAACAGTAATCTCTGAGGTGGGTGGAATCCAATCCTAAGGGATGGTGGATTGACACTAGTGCTACTGACCATGTGTGCACGGACAAGAAGATGTTCTCCACTTATGAACCAATTGAGACTGTGGAAAAGATGTTTGTGGGGAACTGTGTCACTTAATAAATCAAAGGCCAAGGAAAAGTGGTCTTGAAGATGACATCTAGGAAGGAATCGACTCTGACCAACGTTTTATATGTACCTAAAATCTGCAAGAACTTGGTGTCTGGTTCATTGCTGAATAGTCATGGGTTTCGATTGGTGTTTGAATAAGATAGAATTGGCTTTTGTCAAAAGAGTGGAATGTATGTCGGAAAAGGGTATATGAGTGATGGCATGTGGAAACTTAATGTAATGAGCTATCATTAAATCGAGATATGAATAATACTTAGTATACAATTTATATTCTTTAGTTTTCTAGTCTATGGCATGGTAGATTAGGACATGTTAATTATGATACATTGCGTAGATTAATTAACTTAAATCATATACCAACTTTTCAAATTGATGCAAAACATAAGTCTGAAACTTGTGTTAAGGCAAAACTAACCAATCATCTTTTTAAAGTGTTGAAAGACACACTGGGCCTTTTGACTTAATCCATAGTGATATATGTGATTTGAAATTTATTTTCTAAGCAAGAGGTGGTAATAAATATTTTATTACCTTTCTTGATGATAGCACCAAGTACTTTTATGTGTACCTACTCAAAAGTAAAGATGAGGTGATAAAGAAATTTGTTCTTTATAAAAATGAAGTTGAGAATCAGCTCAACAAGAAAATTAAAGTGCTAAGAAGTGATCGAGGTGGTGAGTATGAATCGCCATTTGTTGATATTGGTGCTCAACATGGGATTTTACATGAAAACATAGCACTTCACCTCAATCCAATGGAGTAGTTGAGCGAAAGAATAGTACTCTAAAGGAAATGGTGAATGTAATGTTGATAAATTCTAGTCTACCATAAAACATGTGGGAAGAAGCCATTTTATAACTAATTACCTTTGAATAAGGTACCTAAAAGAAAGCGAGAGAACACTTCATATGAGTTATGGAGAAGGCGATAGCCTTCCTATAAATACTTGCGAGAGTGTGGGGATGTCTTACCAAAGTGGCGGTTCATCACCTAAAAGGTGAAAATAAGACCTAAAACTATTGATTACATTTCATTGATTATGCACATACTTGATGTGCTTATCGATTTCTTATTCATGAATCGAATATCCTAGAGATTCACAAGAACATGATAATGGAATCGAAATGCATCATTATTTGAAGATGTGTTTCCATGTAAATCAAAGAAGAGCCACGCTCATTGAAAGCAGTGCTTGAGACTATTCATGAAAATACTTGGAATCAAGATGGTGAGGTAGAACCTAGGCGTGGCAAAGAGCAAGGGCCAGAAAAATCTTTTGGTCTAGATTTTCTTAAGTATTATGTTCTTGAAGGGAACCCAGGAACTTTCAAGGAGGTAGTGAACTCACGGATGGTCTCATGTGGAAAAAGAGGCTATTAAGAGTGAAATTGATTCCATACTGCATAACCAAACTTAGGAACTAGTGGATCTTCCACTAGGTTGTAAACATCTAAGTTCCAAGAGTGGGTGTTCAAGAGGAAAGGAAAGTAGATGGATCAATTAACAAGTACAAAGTAAGACTTGTGATCAAGGCTACAAACAAGCGAGAAGGGCCTTGGTATTTTGACACATATTCTCCAGTGGCGAGAATAAATTCCATAAGGATAGTGCTTGCGATTTCTGCCTTAAGAAACCTTGAAGTATATCAAATGGATGTGGAGACAGCCTTTCTTAATGTAGATTTAGATGAAGAAATCTACATGGAGCAACTTGAGGGTTTTTCTACTCCGCGACAAGGAAAGAAAGTCTGTAAGTTAGTCAAATCCTTGTATAGGCTAAAACAAGCACCGAAACAATGGCATGGGAAATTTGACAACGTTATAATGTCACAAGTATTAAAAATCAATAAATGTGACAAGTGTGTGTATGTCAAGGATACAAACATGGATATGTCATTATATGTTTGTATGTAGATGACATGCTTATTGTCAGCAGTGATGATAAGATGATCATATCTTGAATTCAAGGTTTGACATTAAAGACATGGTACTTGTTGATGTTATATTGGGAATAAAACTCATAAGAACATTGGATGGACTCATTCTAAGTCAGTCACATTATGTTGATAATATTCTTGGAAAGTTTGATAAAAACAATTATGGAATTGCCAGAACACCAATTGATGTAACACTACATCTATCTAAGAATAAAGGAGAAAGTGTTTCTCAAGTAGAATACCCCCGGAGTAATAGAGCGATCGATGTACCTAATGAGTTGTACAAGACCGGACACTGGCCCTATTCGGTTAGTAAATTGGTAGTTATACGAGGCAATCACGGAGCTAAGCATTGGTAAGAAGGAATCATGAGGAGTACATACATTTTACTCTTGATTATTGGCTTTCACAGCTCATCTAGAGATATCTGTTGCACTTGAAGGTTATAGTGATGGAAGCGAATATCAAATGTTAAGACTCAAAATCCCATAGTGGTTATGTGTTTACACTAGAGAACAAGCAGTCTCATGGAAATCCTCAAAACAAACGGTTATTGCCAGATCCACGATGGAATATGAGTTTATAGCACTAGATAAATGCGGAAGAGGCTGAATATTCTGCGCCACTTTCTAGAGGATATTCAAGATTGGCCCAAGACTGTGCCTCCAATATGCATACATTGTGATAGTCAGTCTACTATTGGTAGAGCACAAACCGGTATGTACAATGGTAAGTCTAAACATATTTGTCGTAGACACAATGCCATTAGACAACTACTTTCAATTGGGGTTATCTCTATAGATTATGTAAAATCTAAGGGAGAACATCACGGCTACACTAACGAGGGTTAAGCAGAGAGTTAGTTGAAAATTCATTGAGGGAATGAGACTAAAGCATATAAATGAATAAGTTGATACAATGGATCCCTGACCTAGTTGTTGGAGATCCAGATCTAGGTTCGAAAAGGGATAAGCTAAAATTATAAAGACTTTGAATTTGCTCGCTGGCCAAGGATCTTCCCTTGTCGATTCCTATGATGAAACTTCGGATGCTCATATAGTAGGTTGGCTATGCTTTTAATTATCTCTATGCATTGGAAAGGTAACATAGGCTACTCCTAATTTAGATATCACCTTTGTAAGAGTGAAGTGGGATTGCTTTAAAGGTTGAATAGGACATAATTCCTATTAAACTCTTGTAGAACCAAATGTTCATGGCCAAAACGAACATAAAAGTGAGAACTGGGAAATGTTAGGAAGATTCCTGTGTGAGGTATGTCATCATCTACACAAATGATAGAACAGTTCAAGGACATCGTGTCTACTGTTTAGTTAGTAGAGTAAACATACTTCTACAAGGCCAGACTCAAAGGGTACCACCTACCTCTCCTGTGCAGGTTTCAACCGTTGTACTCTATCACTTCTGAGGAATCGTTTGTCTTGCCTTTGGGTGTCAATTGCATTCATGTGAGGAATTGTTGGATCCTTATCCTTTTTTTATCTTGAGTGACATTGATTTTATTTTGAAACGGTTGGATAAAGGAATTAAAATCCACTATTACCTTTTATGAGCTGTTTAAATTCCCTAACCTTTGAACTTAAAACGGTTAGAGCTTCATCGTTCTTTTGTTCTTCCGTTCATCTTCCTATGCACTATTTATAAGTGTCATGATATCCTTTGGAAAACAATCCCATAACTCTACCCAACTAAAGTTGTATTCTTCCTGGGTATCCGACCATTGTCTGACTCGGTGATAGAGCAAACCTGTTCCGATTCGTCAGAGTGGTGCAAGGTGCTTTGTTGACCATTTATCAAGTCATTTCATCCTGGGAGACAAACGTCGGTGTGATATTCTCTAAGCACAGAAGAGATGACGAATTTGTTTTAAGGAGATCGTGACTCCTCCACAAGACTAAGTTTTCGATCTATGACTAAGACTTGCTTTTTTTCTTACGGAATGTTCTTTGTAATTTTTCTCTCCTCTTCATTTTTGTTTTTTGTTCCATGTATTTGCAGTGTAACATCAGTCCCTACTACAAATAGCCCAAGTTTGAACTACTTCCTGGTTCACCCAAGAACTTCATAATAAATATCTCAAATCTTTATCGAACTTGATCTTTGAAGTAGCTATCTACTTGTAGAACACTTTGAGATATGGACAATCTTAAACCCAAACATAATTTACTGTAAAGTGCTTTACAACGATGTGAAGATTAAGGCTTCGGTAGGAACATGTATGTCCCCCTTTTTCGATGCTAAGTTCATGTCTGAGAATTATGTTACATCTTGAGTAAATGTTCACATTGGTATAGAATGAGCACGGATCACTTTTTTGGGTTTTAGGGATATAAAGGCTTCATATTGGGTTGTGTCAATGCTTTTAATGTGTTCATTTGAGAAATGGGTATAATGAATTGCAAGAGTATTGGTGTTATCTGACTTTTGTCCTTATATTGCTTTCTCCATAGCCATTTTCCTCTTAGGCATGTAAGGGGTGTAAATTAATGACTCATTCTAGTCGTTAGCTACTAATTAAACTCGATTTATAAAATATTGAATTCGACTCAAAGTTAATTGAGTCGATCTCGAATAGCTTGTCAAGTTCGAGTGTTACAATGCAGACTCAACTATTCAGGCTTAATCAGGTTAATTATTTTATTAATCAAGTTGAATTCTAATCAATTTTGAGTCGAGTTGAAAGCCCAACTAGTTTTAAGTCGAATTTCAAATATCTAAAAAAAAATAAAAACTTCATTGAATTCGAATCGAATTTAAAATTCAAGTTTTAATTAGATAAGAAAGCTGACCTCAGTCAGTATCAAATCAACCAACTCGATTACACCCCTACCCGCGTATGACTTTCTTTGTTGCTAAATAAAGCGTTATTATATTTGTGTGGACCAGTCCACTTGGGATTAATAAATATATTATAATCATGTAGTATAGTTTTCTCTTTGAAGCTTTGTAGTCGCTTTGCATATAGGTGCGCCTGCTTTGCACGCCTCAAAGATTTGTTATACTGTTTTCCTTATGTCAGAGACTTTCTTTATTTAGTTTTTATTTTTTAAAATTTAAAATAATTTGGAAGTGAAAATAATGTCTAAACTAATGAATGAATAGTAAACTATAATATTAGATTTTTTTTTAAAAAGTTAATAACATGATTCTTAAACAGGCGGTATTACAAAATATTTTTAAAACTTTTTAAGTGAATGTCGTAATCAATGATTATGACGTGTGTTACTAAATCTTAGTTTGCTACATTATTTTATTTTTAAATTATTTAATAATTTTAAAAAAAACTAAATATATCAAAACTCCATTTTATGTTTCTTCTAGAACATTTGTTCTAGAAATATCTCGCACCAAATATATCTTTATGTAATCGGTGGTAGTTTCAAATGGGTCAAGTGCTTGACCACCGAGTTGAAATGTATTAAATATTGAATTATTGGATTAAAGCCCATATTCATAAATTTTGTTATCATTTAAATTTCCTCGTGATAATGACATCCACTTCTTCTAAATACCATCAAGTCAAAATTTCACATGTAAACGTTGATATTTTCATTTTCCACCAGGATCTGATTGAAATTATGACTTTGGTGTTTGTTTTCACGTTTCTTGAAAATAAATAGTTTTGAGTATTCATCTTATTTGTTTTTAATTTTATATGACTTATTGTTGAAATTTTTAAAAAAAAAAAAAAAACTCTAAATAGAAGAAGCCAAAATATTTAGTTTTTCTATTCGAAAAGTCATTTCCAAAATTGGAAACACCATCATTGCTCAACAAGAAGAATTGTTAACAACACTCATTACATAATGTTAAAATACAAACAACTTAATATATCATATTCACCATTAAATTTGTAAAAATTCTACTCACCATTAAGTAAAAAAATATATAAGTCACCTTAATGTTTACATGTTATTCATACGCCCCTTGAACTTTACTATGGAAGTGCTTCATTTGTGTCTCAAAAAATAATGCAACCGCTTAAAACAGCACACCATGCAAAGTAATGAGTCTGTTTGGTTACTATTGTTATAACTGTTTTCTGTTTTGATAAATAAGAAGAACAAAAAAATATGAACAAGTTTGATGACTTTTTTGTATTTGGGAAAAGCATGGTAAACGATAAAACAAAGAAACCATCAAATTTAGAGAATATTAAGTAAATTCAGATAACACCAAAATAATATTTTCTAAATTTTTAAAAATATGAACGAACTAGGCCCAATGTGTCTTTACAAAACACTGTTTGCAACAATGCACATTTTATAAGGTTAATGGAAGAATTAGTTTTGGGATAAGGGATTGGTATTAAGATTTGATTATAGAATCCTTTAAATTAGTAGGTACCTCATATATGCTGCAGCTAAATTTCAATCCGACATTGTCGGTACTAGTAGGACAGATCATGTTGACAATCCGCAAGCTAAAGTCGCCAGAATCGGATGGAAGAGAGACAATCCTGTTGACTTAGTACACGCCATGAAACCCAGCAATACTTAATCATTGGACCATAGCCCTATATTCATTAGTTTTACCATTAATATATATATATATATATATATATATATATATATATATATATATCGCATAAAGAGAAGCCTTCATACTAAAGAATACTGTTTAAAGGTTTTTTTTTAGTAACTTGATTAATGTCATTATGACATTAATATTTTTTCAATCATGGTTCCAATTTTCCTAGGTCTCGCTCCAATTGATTGTATCATTATGCGAGAAGTTGCAAGGATTTATGTATCCTTTTATTGTCCCTTTGCTTTGATCTTTTTCCTGAGTGATTTCACTGCATGCCGACAAATCTAAACTCGCCATGCAGTCAAAATGAATTGTAATATCTTTAGTGGTACCTAGTACTTCTCCTTACCAAAGATATAACATATAGAACATAAACAGGAGATCAGATTAAAGTAACACCCAATATTATGTCTATAATAAACAGTGTTACAATACTCATCACGCACAAGCAAGGTAGACAAACCTAGCTGCAATGAGTACATATATATATATATATATCGCATAAAGAGAAGCCTTCATACTAAAGAATACTGTTTAAAGGTTTTTTTTTAGTAACTTGATTAATGTCATTATGACATTAATATTTTTCAATCATGGTTCCAATTTCCTAGGTCTCGCTCCAATTGATTTGTATCATTATGCGAGAAGTTGCAGGATTTATGTATCCTTTTATTGTCCCTTTACTTTGATCTTTTCCTGTTGATTTCCTGCATGCCAAACAAAAATCTAAACTCGCCATGCAGTCAAAATGAGTGTAATATCTTTAAGTGGTACTATAGTACTTCTCATACCAAAGATATAACATATAGAACATAAACAGGAGATCGGAATTAAAAGTAACACCCAATATTATGTCTATAATAAACAGTGTTACAATACTCATCACGCACAAGCAAGGTAGACAAACCTAGCTGCAATGAGTACTCATATGAAATCACCATTCACAAATAGAAACATAGAATTAAGTGACTGATACATATATAGACCTCCGTATGCTAAGAATAAGACGATCAGCACTCACCGGGCTAGCTGCTCTTATTTTACGTACTATCACTCAAAATCTCAAAATAACTAACCAGTCACTCAATTGGTATGGGTGGGAGATGGTGGTTTCTGGGGTGGCTTCTGGGTAGGAGGTGGTAGCTTCTGACCAGAATGAGACGGCTTCTCTCCCTTTGGTGGTTTGCCTGATGGACTTGGTGGCTTGTGCTCTGGGACTGGGAGTGGCTCCTTCTCTCCCTGGAGAAGGTTCCGAGTTTTGTTAGATGGCTTGTGTTCTGGTGGTGGCTTCTCTCCTGGAGGTGGTTTCCCAAATGGGCTTGGTGGCTTGTGCTCCGGCAGGGGCTTCTCTTCCTTGGGTGGTTTCCCAGATTGGCTTGGTGGCTTGTGTTCGGAATCGGGAAGCGGCTTCTCTTCTTGGAGAAGCTTACGAGTTTTATTAGATGGTTTGTGTTCTGGTGGTGGCTTCTCTCCTTTGGGTGGCTTGTGTCCGGGGAGCGGCTCCTCTCCCTTAGGAGGGTTAGGTGGTGCCTGGTGTTGGTTAGGCGGTTTCTCCACCGGCGGAGGTGGTTTTCTGAGTGGCGAGCGGCAGGGTGGTCGGCGAGGGGAGGGAGGTGGTGAGAATCACCACTCCCAATAACAACACTAACCGCAACGAAGTGGGAGACATTTTGAGTTCAGACTGAGATTTTGTAGAAGGATACAAGAAATTAGGTGGCCTTTTATAGATGACTGGACCAGACATTCATCTGACACGTCTTATGCATTGATATCGACACATAAATTCTATGGGTCCGGCCCGGTGCGTCCTACAGAAGTTGCAAACTTGGACTACTGAGGTGTGTGTGATCACTGATCACAACTTTGTCCTTATATTGCTTTTTTCCGCAGCCATTTCACATTTTCTTTTACCATGATTTTCTTTGCTGAATAAAGGCGTTTATATTTGTGATAAACAGTTATATATTATAATCATGTAACATGCTCTCCTATGGAATATGATACTCTTCTTTTAAATATTGTGCAGGATAATGTTATTCATGCGTCGCTTGCTCCATGTCAAAATTTGTGGGCAAACATTGACCTTTTTCCATTTCCCCTAAATATGCTCATCTGGGATAGGCAGTACATGATCTTCTTAAGACATTAAAGTAGTACTTAGATACTATTATACATGAAACACAATTATTTTATATAAAATTGTATTGAATCACTTATTTTACACTATTTATATACTATTTTACAATTAATAAGCTCAAACACAAGTTTCCTTGTTAACATGAGCCTTGTTGACAAAATGTCTGCTAGCTTAGGATCTACAAACTCCTAGTAAGAGGCTTTCAAAGGTATTGTTGAAAAGATGCACACAGTGAATACGCATTTGGTAGAGTGCGACATCATGAGCCATTTAGACTTTTTCTTAATTTGAAACTAATGAATGCTTCAAAATTCTAAGTGACATTTCCAAATATTGGATTTCATTTCATCGATTTCTTAATTTCAAACTAATGAATGCTTCAAAATTCCAAGTGACATTTTCGAATATTGGAGTCGGGTTCATCGATAAGCTGATGATCATATAGAATTAATATGCAACGTGGTGGGCCATAATGATGGAGGCAGAATAAGTAAGGTAAATTTTGCAAATTTTACAAACTTGCATTCAACTCAACGAGTTATTTGATTGGGACAAAAGTATAGCATTGATTCAAATCCATATAATCTAATTAGGAAATTTAAAAAAATATATATCAATGGGGGCTAAGCTAAATCCACCCCCTGATTTTCTACGCTTGGCATTAAAAGATTGGTATGTTGGATTATAATTTTTGAGAGCTAGTTTTTATTGAGAACAATCGAGCAGGAAAGCGTTGGATTCTTTTTTTTTTGCTTTAAAAAATATGAAGAATATAAAACACGTCTGCGAAAATGATTTTTTTGTGTTTTAGCTATTGTCGGCTTGATTTTGCAGGTCGAGCATGCCACATATTTTACTTAACTACAGCTCCTTCTAGAAGGAAGGATGGAACTTGTGTGTCATATTGGGGCTCAGTTCAAAACTAAAAGATATGGGCAGGCCCCATATCGTTTCACATTTCATTTGGAAGGTTTGTTCTCGAAATATGTCAGCCAAAACGTCTCTTTTCTTCTTTCGTGGTCCTAGTCTCCATTTCGTTAACAAGCCACCGAGCTGAAAAGTTGTAGGAAAACAAAAAAGGCAACACAGTTTGACTTCTTGTATTTATTAGTTAATTAAAGGTCACTGGAAGTCGCTAAATCTCCTTTTGGCCTCTTCAGAGTTTTATTCCAGCTTCTCTATGACCTAATAGCGAAAAATAAAAAATAAAAAAATAATAATAATAAAAAAAAAACAGTCCTGGTTGGTGTTGAACATCAGCATCTCACATGTTAAGATTGGAATTTCTTCATCTGCCACGAAGTATGCAGTTAAAATTGACCTAAAATCCATGTAGGTTGTTTTTTAACATATATAATGTTTGAAATACTGTTGATTCATTGTGGAAATTAATAATACTTTGTAAGGAAAGTTGACAATTTGATATGTTATAAGGAGAAAAAAAGCTATGAACAAGCGTTGTCCATGCAAAGTCTATATGAAGTAGGTGAAATAAGATAAAATGTTAGGTTTGGTAGAGCATTTTTACGGTTTATTTGAACTTATATTCTAACGTAAATACTTTTGATAAAATAATAGGTGTTTGGAAAAGAGCATAAAATAAGCTTTATGACACTCTTATAAATCATTTTAGCTTATTTTAATAAGAAACATGGAGAAGTTTATCAAAAAGCTTAAAACCTAAAATTGATCATCTTAGAGACAAAAGTGTCCTTAGGATAGAATTATGTAAAAAAAAAAAAAAAAGGAAAAAAATATAAAACAAAATTTGAAAAATTATGTAAAAAATAGGTAAATTTTTTTGAAAAGTTATATTAAAATAGGAAAAATAATGAAAATAATAGAAAATAAATTCAAAAAAAATTAAGTAAATTTTTTGAAAAAATTAGTAAACAATAGGAAAAAATTTCTCACATATGAGTAAAAATAGAAAAGTTTCATGGATGATGGGAAGAATACAAAATTGATAATGATTTTATTGATTTAGGAATTTAATGCAGATTCATGAATGTTTTTGTTTTGAAACTATAATTTTGTAATGATAGGAAACATTAATGATGTTTGTCATTTGTTTTGGAATGTTTATGATGATGGGAAGTGCAGTGATGTTTGATTTTATATTTGATGTTCTTTTTACTTTATTATATTTTATTATTAGATAAAAACTATAGACAATATTAAGTGAGATACATATATAATTTTTATTCATATTAGGTAGGATACTTATCACTTAAAAAAGCTCGCGCCGCAAGTGTGTCTTACACCTCAGACTGCCACATAAATCGTCTTAAACCTTTACGATTGGCATATCACGTTCTAATTTATAAAAAGTGTCTGAAAGATTTTAATGAAGAAAAAAATCTATAATATTTTAGTTTTTATAATCTCTTTGATGCATATAAAACAAAAGTGAAGATGAGGAAGAACCAGTTCCATCAACTATTTTCCTTACTAGAGATTACATTCAAATGATAAAATGTTTTCAATATATAGTGAATCTTTACTTTATTTTTATTTTTATTATAGTTTCATGATATATATATATATATATATATATATATATATATATATATATATATATATATATATATATATTAACTTTAGTTTTTAGTTTTTTTAATTTTTAAAATTATGACAAAGTGCTTATTTATTAAAGCACTTCAAATTTATAAGTGCTTATGATAGTCTTTTGATAATTTTATTATTATAAGTCTTTGTATGATAATGCATCCAAATACCTTAAAATAATACATAAGCAGCTTTTTAAAATATCCATCCAAATACAAATAATTTATTGAATAAAATACTTATGATTTAAACTCTCATCTAATAAGAAGCTCTTATAAGAATGGTGTTTATGATAGTCTTTCAATAATTTTAAGCATTATAGTGCTTGTATAATAATGCATCCAAATACCTTAAATAATACATAAGCGCTTTTTTAAAATATCCATCCAAATACAAATGGATTTTATTGAATAAAGTACTTATAGCGTAAACTCTCATCTAATAGCTCTTCTAAAATAAGTACTTAATTAAGTTGTTTACACAAACATAGCCAAAGAGCACTGTGAAACATCCCATGAAAGTGAGGCATACTATTCGATGCATCATCAAGGATAAATTGCTGATTCTATTTAACAATAACGGTAACGAGAGATGCGGTAGATGTGCCACTAACATGAAAAGCGCTAACGAGTATGTGTGGCGACTAAAAGGAGTGGAGTGGCCTCTTTAGTGCATTAGGAGACAACATGTGGACAAATGAATATATAGAGGCACATTTGTTTACGGTTTTGAAAGTGTTTTTGTTTTGAAAAATAAGAAAAATAAAAAAAACATAAGAGCATGTTTGTTTTCCCTTTTTTTTTGTTTTTCTTCTAAAATACATATAACACAAAAGCACTAAATTCGGATAAGCGTGCCAGATTTTAGAGGCAACCAAAATGGCATTACGTTCTAGGACAATTAATCACGGTTGTAGCACAAAGATTAAATCACCAAATCTTTTCTGAGTTCAACCAACACTTGAACTAGTAGCTTCACTAGTTGGTAATAATATGAAAACTAAACCAACCTATCTCGCTTCTTACATCCACCATAGTGCGAACCAAAAAGAACAAGGAGCTATGAATGAACAAAGCCTTCCTGTAGCTAGATAATTTATATTAAAAGTATTGAGAGTGCCAGCAGCTAGAGCTTCACCGGCATAAACGAGAGTTTATATATACATGCATAAAGCTCCAATCTTCAAGAGTTTAACCATTAACTTGAAATAATTAAAGAGTATCAAAAAGCAAATCCCTTCAAGTCTGAAGCAATATATTACGACCAAACGAGATTATTGAAGAGCTCCATTCGATACTATGAGGAGATCATTTAATGTTCGAACTTGTCTAATTCGACTTTCTCGGTGCTGACCAAAAGGCACAAGTATCATCCATCGGGGCCTTGCACAATGTATGTTCTTAAATCATGGGATTTCACCTTAAGTTACTACACTCCTAACAGATAATTTACATTTTCCAAGTTGTACCAGAATCGACCTCCCGGATATACCCAGTAAAAATATCATTCCAGAGACAAATCTTTACATTTGAAAAGACAACATTGTTGTATATGACATTCAACCACGACTTGAACTCTCAACAACGAGGACAAGAATATAGGACTTCTACCAATCGACGGAGCGGGTGTATAAAGGTAAAGTTTGTTTGGGCTCTTTGTTTGCATAATACATCGGCTATGCAAAAATGATTCCAAAACCAAGGCATGAGAATTACGTGGATAGATGGCGGGGATTCCATTAGGTTTTGTCAAAAAACATGAGTGTCACATGACTCAACCTAGTTTGCCCTCAATTCGAATTAAGCGAGTCATATAGTATAAATCGGCTCCATCACTTTAAAGTAACAATATACATTCTAGCTAAAGTCACCAAATTTTGTATCATCTTGCATATAATTTTCTTCATTCTTTACCTATTTGGTATGCCTATAACATCTCATATGCATTTGCTCTTGTAAGATTGTCAAGCACTCAGTTAAGCGAAAACTTTCATAATTTAATCCACGGGTAATACCAAAGTATTTCCATTCTAGACGAAAAGAAAGCACAAAAATGCGGTGGTGCTATTCATACTAAAAACTTATTTTCCAAACAAGAAAATTTATCCATATCCATTATCACATTAAAAAATTATTAAAATTATCTTCAATGTCCAACCAGGAAACACAAAAACAATACTAATCCTAAAGGCTAACGATATAAAAAATGTATTAAAAATATTTCTTGAGTTCTCTCCAATATTACCTACACTTGCTTAGATATTAGAAACTTAAAAGTCCACGGAGGTTGTGAGGTCTCCCACATAGTCTTCAACCACCCAGTGTTCACATATAAATATATATATATATATATATATATATATATATATATATATATATATATATATATATATATATATATATATATATATATGTTCACATTCAAATTAAATAAAGCGAGGGAATCATTTCCACACGTTTTGAGATTTGAATTACTTCCTCGAGAATCATATACCAATCATATCATCAACTGCGAGGAACAAGAGAAATCCCGCAATTTCAATTTATCTGACATTAAAATTATTGAAAAAAACAACCACAATATGGGTTGTCGGGAGAATTAAATATAATAATATAGAAGGTGACAACATTACATAACCAAGTTAAAGGAAATCGAAGTCTTGAGTACCTTTGAGTTCCATGCTACAAACAAGTCGGATGATGATAATTTTTAAAGGAGGCAATGGCACGGTGGAACGTTCATTCAAAAAACATTAGTCATGCAGCATACGGGTATGCTATGCTATGCTACCTAAATATACGATCTCATGCAATCTAAATTCAAATTAGTGCTTGTAAATAAAAAAGCGTGATTACAAGCCCGTGCAGCAGATTTATTTTCCTTTTTTTTCCTCATATGCCAAACAACCATCTTCATAATTTCTAGAGTTCGAGTTCATTACGTCTTAAGACACCCATGGCGGAGAATTTGCCATTCGGCTAGAAAGGTGAAACCACATTGTTCACCGTTATCCATTTCTTTCTCCAACATTATCTAAATCATACCTAGAGGAAGGCCTTAACAATTGGAGTAAGAAGTTCAGAAAAAAAATCTAAAGATAGGCACCTTCACATCTTTAAGTGGCATGAGTCCAAATCAACTGGTTCCTAGTCCCGTGAGAATATCCATTCTCTGAAGATTTTATAATATCATTTCCAAGAAGCACAGGGCATAGAGTAGCCGCAAATCATGAATCCCTGTGAGATACATGTGATTAACGTCACATTCGAAAAAATCAAACAAATTCCTTTTTCAACTGCAAAAGTGACACAACAATTGGCAAAATAAATATTAGCAAAAGTCATCAGAGGAAAAGAAATTTAGAGTGCGATAGGTGTTTGATAAGCTAACTAACTTAACATCATGTTTGGAAATCACATGCTACCACAACGAACTAATGCCGAAACTTTCTATATATATTCATATATTAGTTTGTATGGAGTTTTCTCCATCACGGCATCGGATGTACAATGCGAAATGAGAGTTTCATCGATAAAGATAATTTCGGCATTCAATTCGGCCAGGATCACGTTAACTCCGACATGCAATGCCGACATGAAATACGCCAAGGATCATGATTATCTACGTGGAAAATAGATCTGAAATGAAGCAAATACTGTTGTTCTTCTGATATGTTGACACAGACCTAGAGGACAGCTGCTCTAGATAAGCGATCTTTATTGTAATCTTTACCTTTGTATATTATTTCTTACCTTTTTGTATAATTCTTACGGGTTACATAATGGATGTTTAGGGTGTAGTGAACTGTGTATCTGCCCCTTGAAAATTCGTTTGCATTCTTCGCCAGTATCAAAGCTTCTCTACAGAGAGTTCCATACATCATAGAGGCGGTCTCCATTCCATCCCAGCCGAAGCATCATCTTTTGTGTGAGTCCAAGAAGCTACGATGTAAGTGGACTAGCGTTGGCGAGGACCATATGCGTATCAGGCGATGTTAGCCTCCTCTCTTTGGTGTCAATTATCTCATTTGATATATCACTTTTATCTTGGAATGATGAATTTAATCGAGACTTGAATAAGGGAAGAACTTATGAGGCGCCATACAGTGATTGACACAGTGAGTTTGATGGAGATGAAATTGAGCATTGATGGAATCAGTTGGATACTTCAAGAGTAGTTCGGGATTGCCTGAATTTCCACTTGCTCGATACCATGAAAATGAAGCGTTTTCAATGGTGATAATACCGGTTTACTACATTTGAGACGTCCATTATAACCAAAGAATTATACAAAAAAGTAAATAATAATATAAAAGGTAAAATAAAAATTTTAATAAAAGTTATCATCTAGATAAAAAGTTGTCTTCTAGTCTTGAGGTCAACACGTCTAAAGAATACTAGTGAATGTTTTCCATTTTTGAACTTTATTTCCCATGTAGATAATTATGATCCTTGACGAGGTTTCATGCTTTGTGGATTGTGCACAAGAAGAAGCATACAGGTGCGTATTTTTCTAGGGAGCCAGCGTGATCTTGGTCCTCTAGCGCCTGACCCACGGTTCTAGATCAAGTTCTAAGGCTAAATATCGGTCGCTTGCATGCAGTACTACGAAATAACTTGTCTTGCTTTTCTTCTTCGTGATATAGGTATTTCCAATTCACTGAACCTCCTTAAGCGTATGTGATAACCTCACCGCCCCTCCATAACAATAAAAAATCACAATCTTCCATGCACGATCAAGTATATTGAATTAGACTATCATTTTGTCACGAAAAGGTTGCCGATGGAGTTCTTGTTATGTTATATCCCACGTCATCTATAATTGCCGATCTTTTCACAAAGGGATTACCTAAGAACTCCTTTCAAGTCTTCCGATCCAAGCTAGGAGTGCGCGATTCTGAGCCTAGCTTGCGGGGAGTCATAAAAGATAATTTCAACATTAATGATGATTGTTATTTGTTTTGAAAAATGTTTTACAATGATGGGAAGCACTAGTGATGTTTGCTTTTTATGTTTAATGTTCTTTACTTTATTATATTTTATTATTAGATAAAAAATTTAGACAATATTTAGTGATATATATATATATATATATATATTTTATTTATATTAGGTAGGGTGTGCATCACTTAAAAAAGCCCGCGCCTCAAGTGTCCCCATGCGGCTTTAAGGCCCCCCCGAAAGGCTTTGCGTCTCGATACGCCTTGAATAACTATGAGTTCATGATGCATCCACGTCCCAATTTATAAAAAGAGTTCCAAGATTTTAATGAAAAAACCTATAATATTTTTGTTTTTTATAATCTCTTTGATGCATATGAAACAAAAATGAAAATGAGATAATGGTTCATTAGCTAGTTTTTATAATAGAATTACATTGATTAATAAATTTTTCGTGTCTGATAAATCTTTACTTTATTTTTTAATTTTATAATGGTTTTGTGATATATATAATATCGAATTTTTAGTTTTTAGTTTTAAAATTTTTTATAAATTATGACAAGTGCTTATTTATTAAAGCACTTCAAATTTATAAGTGTTTATGATGGTCTTTTCAGTCATTTAGGCATTATAAGTGCTTGTGTATTAATACATCCAAACCTTATTAAAATAATGCGTAAAACGCTCTTTAAAATATGCATCCAAACACAAAATAGTTTATTAAATAAAAGTACTTATGACATAAGCTCTCATATAATGTAAACTCTTAAAATAAGTGTTTAATTAAAGAACATTTACACAAAACGAGGGCCAAAAACAGAAACATCCCATAAAGTGAGGCATACTATTGATGCAATTTGAGATAATAACCACTAACATGAAAAGCGCAAACGAGTAAGTGTGAGTGACTAAAAGAGAGAGTGGCCACTTTTTGTGCATTGGAGACTACATGTGGACAGATGAATATATAGGGCCTATTTGTTTACAGTTTTGAAAAGCGTGTTTTGTTTTTTGAAAAAGAAGAGGAAATAGGAGAATAAAAATCTGAAGAACATGTTTTTATTTTTTCTTTTGAAAAATACATATAACTCAAAAAACACTAAATTCAGATAACAATAACAGATTTTAGAGGCAACCATAATGGCATTCTATTATAGCACAATTGTCCGGTTATTAGCACAAAAGATCAAATCCACCGTCTTTTCACAGTTCAATAACACTTGAACTGAAGTAGCTTCACCTAGGTAATTGTCACAACTAAACCAGCACATCTCCTGACTTCTTCCATCCATGAATTCTTGAACCAAAAGAACAGAGACTATCAATGAAGAAAGCCTTCCTATGGTTTAGATAATTTATATTCCAAAAGTATTGAGGTGCCCAGCGGCTAGGCTTCACCAGCATAAACAGAGAGTATATATATATACATGCATAAAGCTCCAATCTTCAAGAGTTTAACCATTAACTGAAACATAATTAAAAGAAGCATCAAAAAGCAAATCCCCTTCAAGTCCTGAAGCAATATATTACAACCAAACAAAATTATTGAAGAGCTCCATGTCCATATCCTGCAAGGAGATCATTTAATGTTCAGAACTTCTCTAATTCGTCTTAATGCCCAGCCAAAAGGCACAAAGTTTCATCAAATCTAGACACTGCAATGTATGTTCTTAAATCATGGGATTTCACCTTGGTTACTACCTCCTAACGGATAATTTACGCTTTTTTAGAGTTATTACCCAGAATCGACCTCCCGAGATATGCCAATCAAAATATCATTCCAAGACAAAATCTTTAATTTGAAAAAAGACAACATTGTTGTATATGACATTCAACCGACTTGAACTTCGACAACCGGGGACAAGAATAGGACTTCTGATCGGGTAAGAGGCGGTGTATAAAAGGTAAAAAAGTTTGTTTGGGCTCTTTGTTTGCATAATACATAAATATAATAAAATGATTAAAACCAAAATTTGCATGAGTCACGTGGATGGATGGGGCGAGGATTTCATTTAGGTTTGTCCAAAAACATGAATGTCACATGGCCTTCAAACCCTCGGTCGAAATCGGGAGTGCATTATCGTCCGGCTCCATCACTTTAAAGTAACAATATACATTCTAGCTAAAGTTACCAAATTTTGTATCATCTTATATTTTCTTCATTCTTTAACTATTTGATGTGCCTATAACATCTCATATGCATTTGTTCTTGTAAGATTGTCAAATACTCCAGTTAACTGAAAACTTTCAGAATTTAATCCACCAGGTAATACCAAAGTATTTCCATTCTAGACCAGAAGCACAAATGCAGTGGTGCTATTCATATTCACGCTCTTTCGACCCATTCTTATGCTGTTAATTAATATATCGTAAAGTAATGTAAAGAGTGGATTATCATAATAAAGAAGAAGTTTCCATAAGAAAATCACGTACTAAAAAAACTTATTTTCCAAGCAGGAAAAGGTTATCCATATCCATTATCACATAAAAATTTATAAGTGTAAATCCGGTGTCGACCGGGAAACACAAAAATATACCAATCACTAAAAAGGCTAACCGAGGAAACCATAAAAATGTATCAAAAATATATTACGAGTTCTCTCGAGATTACACGCATTTGGAATGTTGAAACTGAGGAGAAGTAAGTCACGAGGTTTCAAGGGTCTCCATGAGTCTTCAACCACCGATGTTCCGCAATATATATATATATATATATATATATATATATATATATATATATATATATATCTCTCTGCTATATATATATATGTTCACATTTCAAATTAAATAAAGCGGTATCATTCCATGTTTTGAGATTTGAATTGCTTCTCCAGGAATCTCCACATAATCCTTATCATCAACGCCTCGAGGAACTAAGAAATCTTGCAATTTCAATTTATCCAACATTAAAATTAAAAAAAAATTATTGAAAAAATAAAAATAAAAAACAACCCTGAAAAAATGGGTTGTCGGGAGGTAAATATAATATAGAAGGGGCTGACAACATTGCATAACCAAGTTAAAGAAATCAGGTACTGAGTGCCTTTGAGTTCTATGCAACAAAAAACAAGTCAGATGATCATTTTAAAGGCAATTGCACAGTGGAACCGCATTCATTCAAAAAACATTAGTCATGCATACGAGAATGCTATGCTATGCTATGCACTCATATTTACGGTCTCTGAGTCTCATGAAATCTAAACTCATGGTACTAGAAAAACATGATTACAAGCCCGCGGCACCGATTTTTCTTTTTTTTTCTCCTTTGCCAACAACCATCTTCATAATTTCTAGAGTTCGGGCCTCATTCTGCCTTAAGACACCCATGGCGTAGAATTTTCCATTCAGCTTAGAAAGTGAAACTTCACATTGTTCACCATTATCCATTTCTTTCCCAACATTATCTAAATCATGCCTAGATAAAGGTCTTACCAATTGGAGTAAGAAGTTCGTAAAAATCTAAAAAGCGATAGGCACCTTCAATTCTATGCAAAGGGTAATGAGTCCATCAACTCCAGCCTTAGTCCAGCAAGAATATCCATTCTCCGATGATCTTCGCTTACATAATATATCATTTCCAAGAAAAAGCAATGTGGCATGAGTGTTGAATATTTTCAAAATGGTTTTATTTCGGGGTTTTTCGAAAATTTCTTTGTACTTAAGAAAGTTGTGCACCCGTCCCACATCGAAAAACCAAGAATTTTACAAGGGCTTAATAAGTCATTAGTTTTGATTTATGGGTTGGTTCAAGGGGGTACCAAAGTTTTGGTGAGAGGAGGACACAAGCAAGGTCAGCGTCAATAGATCCAAAGGGACCCTATTCTTTCGGGTAAAATCAATGGGTCAGTTCGGGGCCCTAAGTAGCGGATGTGTATGGTACGAATGGTGTAATGGATCAACTGGTCAGGACTCGCCGATGGTACCGCTCGCCGAACAGTACATCCAAAGGGCACGCTCGCCTATAACAGATCCCATCCAACATTTATTTGATCCCATTTTTTCGCACTGACTTGCCTTTCTAAAATCTCTCTCCCTCTCTACTGTTTTTCTTATTTGTGAGATTTTTAGCTTTCGCTCGTGTTCCACCATCGTAGAATCAAGCATAGTGTCTTGGTTTATTTGAATTATATCACAAGGGTATTTTGCTCTATTTTCTTTGGTGCATACGAAAATAGAAGATCATTAGATCAGCCTCATTTTATCCTAAGGCGACTCATAGCTAACCCAAAGCACACTTTTGGTGGGGGCAATATTGTCTTTAGGAAAGCGACGCAAAGAATTGACTTGAGGCGTACATTGCTTGAGTTTGGCAAACGACACGAGCCTCTTCAACATTCTCGAAGACAATATTTATGCCATGACCGGGCTAGACTTGTTTATCAACTCCAAATTGCTAGAAAATTACATCTGCAAGGCTGACTTAACAAAAGAAGAAAGCAGAAATAAGACGTTTATAAGGCGTCGTTCACGTAAAAAGGAGATATTTTCAAGACGGACGAAGAAGAATTTTTCTGACCATTCAAACTATTTTTCAGATTGTGGAAACTTATAATCGGGCAGTTGAACATTTATTTCCTGATTTGTTAATTGAGTTTCCAGATTTGAGAGTTGAATATTGATTTGTAATTGTAATTTCTTGATTGCTTACCTCAATTATAATTAATAATACAAGAAATACACGGCTCAATCACTTCAACAAATGACTCTAATTTTATGAAGTTGTAGCGATTAGATGGAGGAAATTTCAGGGCATCAAGCAGAAGAAGATGCATTTCCTACTCACCACACTTAATTTTGGCCTAATGCTCTGAAAACACCATATTCGGGAGGAGCAAGAAAAATGAAACATTAGGCTCTTACCAGAAAGAACAAACGGAGAATGATGACTCCATTTGCAAGGGACACACTCAATGCTTTAGCAGACTCAGCTGACATCTACCAACCCGTGGAGTTCCGCAAAGAACTATGGATACCTTAGGAAGCCAAGTATCTAACGGAGGATGCAACAAGCAAGAAATTCTGGTTAGTCATTTTATGAAATATAGTATGGTAGATAATAAACCTGTTATGGATCAATTTCATGAGATACAACATATTCTTAGTCAATTTAAGCAACAAAAGATGAATACGGATGATACCATAGTTGTGTCTTCTAATATTGAAAAAATTGCCACCTTCCGAAAGAGATTAAGAAAAGTCTTAAATCGTAAAGGGAAGATCTTTACTCTCTTTGAACTAGCCAAACACCTTCTCGATTGGAGGAAGAGACTAGACTCCAAAGAAAGTAAAGATGAGATCGAGCTCATGTGTCCAAAGTCCATGTGGTGGAGGACAAAGCAAATGGCAAAGGGAAGAATTCCCGTAATAAGAAGCTCAAACAACAAAAATCAACCCAACTCCGGGACCCAAAGAAAAGAAAGGTGCATGTTGGTTCGGCGGGCGTCAGACATTTCAAAAGCGAGTGTCAATCATTCAATAAGAAAATCGAAAGCATCGAGTCCGGGCGAAATAAATTCAGGATCGTTATTTCCGAGGTTAATATACTCAAGGATGCTGATGATTGATGGATCGATTCTGGAGCTACAAGGCATGTTTGCAATGATAAGAGCTTTTTCAACACCTATGAACCGGTGGATGATGGAACAGTTCTCTACATGGGCAACTCTTCAACAGCTACTATTAAAGGCAAAGGCAATAAAGGATTTAGAATTCACCCAGGAAAATTGTTCTTTAACTAATGTATGTTATAAAATTTAGTTAGGAAAAACCTTATATCGGGAAGCTTGCTTAATAAGCATGGTTTCAAGCTAGTCTTTGAGTCGATAAGCTTATACTATCTAAGGGTGGAATTTTGCCAAGTTTATTATTTGTATCAAGGAATGTTTAAGCCTAATATTAATAAAATAAATAAATTCTATTTATATTGATTCTTTACTTCTGCATGCTAGATTAGGACATGTTAATACTAGGAAAATGAATGATATGGTTGAATTAGATTTAATTCCTAAGTATGATAATAATCTTGGCCTTTTCCATGTGGAATCTCTGCAACACTCTTTTAATGTAGTGTTCTTTGCATGTACCCACAACTTTTTTCTCCTCTTCACGCCTGATGATTCTTATACCAAGAACTGCTTAGCGCCTCCTATGTCCTTCGCGGCAAATGACTTTCCCAATCGCTTCCTTAACTCCGTCAATCATAAAACATTTTTCCCAACAATAAGCATGTCATCAACATATAATACCTGTGGATAATGAAGTCATCATTAGAAAACTTTCTCGACAAAAGACACAATGGCGAAGTGGTCTCATATAGTCTGCCTCACATAATAGACTCAAACTTCTTTGTACCACTCGCCGAGAGTCTGCTTCAAACCATATAGGCTCTTTCTAAGCCTACACACATAGTCTTCTTTCCCTTCAACATGAAACCCATCAGGTTGCTTCATATAGATCTCTTCCAAATCACCATGAAGAAAGCTAAGCCACATCCATTCGTCTACCTCCAATCAAGAGTAGTTAAACAAACCCAACACGCCTAATGGATGACATTTTTACCACGTGAAGAGAAAATCTCATTAAAATCAACACTTTCCCTTTGACTAAAGCCCTTCACCCACTTAACTGCTTTTATACCCTAGAGACATAGTGTTACTTCATGCTTCACCCTATAGATCCACCTCGCTATCCAAGGCCCTTACCTTTAGGGCACTTCACTAAATCAAAAGTGTGATTACGTCATGTAAGGATTTCATCTCATCCTTCATTGCATCCAGCCACTTTTTCTTTTCTTCACTGCCTATGGCCTCTGTAAAGCACTCAGGTTCTTCATCATCTGTTAGAATCACATACTCATCAGGAGAATACCTCCTAGAAGGTTGTCTCTCCCCGCTGACCTCCCGAGTTGAACTTATAAGTGGTTCGGTAGCATCACCGCATTTTCATCTTGTGACATGTCATGCTCCTCTTCATCATCAATGTGAAATATCTACTTCATATGTTGTCGGAATACCAACATCATTCTGGTGCATCGCGATTCGTATTCTCAAGAAGTAATAACAGTTCAAAATCAGCTATGCTATCGTTTTCCTTTCGGTGTAGACTTCTCCATCTTATCAATGTCTTCAATGGTTTGATCTTCCATGAATTTCACATCACGGCTTCTAACAAGCTTCTTCTCAATAGGATCATAGAACCTGTAACCAAATTCATCCTCACCATAGCCAATGAATATGCATTGCTCAGTTCCTGTTTGGCAAGATAAAGATTCAATAATGGCCTGCGGATAGTCGAGTGCTATTTATTCTTGGTAAGAACTCAACCTTTCATTCAAGGTCTAAGCACATTGACATGAGGTATCATTGGATACTCTGGATGCTTTGATGCTAAGTTGTTAGAGTCGTTTAAAATTCATAATCAGATGATAATGGTGCCGATATGATGACTAAGGCATTACCAAGAGGGAAGTTTGAAGCTCACAGAGATCGCCTGGCTTACTGGCCATCTCCACATGGGCCAGGAGGGGGAGATTTGTTGGGTTTTGGGCTCCCTTCCTATGTGGAGTAAAAGCCCAACATTGTGAGGGCCCACTTGTCTCACTTATTTAAGTGGAGAGGGGTCAGATTAGGGCACAAGAGAGTGTGCTCATTTTGTGAGAAATATAGCAGCAAAAAAGAGAGAAGAGGAAAAGAAAAGCTTTGTGATTTTCGCACATCCACCAGAGACTGTTTTTCAGATTACAACTGCAGATTCGTTCACCGTTGGATCGGGCTGATTTTTGGACAGCAGGTTCGGAAAACGTGATACTTCATTCTTACTTGGCCAGATCGCCAAATACGATATCTGAGCAGTGGGAGATAAGTGCTTCTCGTAGTTTAGTATTCTACTGGGTCTTTCTTTTTTTCTTCTTATTTTGCATTGGAAGCATTGGTGTTTGATTCTAGATTGTTGGCTATAGCACATTTTTGGTGCACTTATTGGAAACTCTCTTGTACCTCTATTGATCATAGTGGAGCTATTTCTTTGGTCTGGACGACCCGTGGTTTTTATCCTTACTTTAAGGGGGTTTTCCACGTTAAACAAATCTGTGTCTCTCAGGTGCTGTATTGATTTATGTTTTTGCGTTTATATTTTTATTGGTCCTCCTCATGTTCTGCAAGTAAAGGGAATGACCAGGCTACCTTTGCTCAAGATTCAGTTTTGTTATCGTGTTACCGGCTTCCCCTATCGTAGTGGTATCGGGAGCCCAGTTATCAATAAGTCTCGCCCAATCGGAGAAACTCGGGTTGTTGCTCCTCCCCACCAAGGTCCGCATGTGAGGGGAGATTTGTCAAGTTATCCCACATCGCTGTGGAAGGCTGTGATGAGTTTATAAGTGTGAGGGAAAACCTCATCTCATGAGCTAGCTGGGATTGAGAAGGCCCAAAGAACACCGAACACTCTGAACTAGTAGCTTCACTTACTAGGTAATGATATGAAAACTAAACCAACCTATCTCGCAATTTCTTCCCATCCACCATGAATTATCGAACCAAAAGAACAAGAGACTATCAATGAGGAAAGCCTTCCTATCAAGGCTAGATAATTCTATTCCAAAGTATTGAGAGTGACTACTGGCCAGGGCTTTTTACCAAAGATAAACAGAGTATATATATACATGCATAAAGCTCCAATCTTCAAGAGTTTAACCATTAACTTGAAAACATAATTAAAGAAGCATCCAAAAAAGCAAATCCCCCTTCAGTCCTCAAGCAATATATTACAACCAAACAAAAAATTCATTTCAAGAGCTCCATATCCATATCCCGAAAGGAGATCATTTAATGTTCAGAACTTCTCTAATCTGCCTTTCTCAATGCCTGCCTAAAAGGCACAAAGTATCATCCAAATCTGGCCTTGCAATAATTTATACTCTAAATCATGGATTTCACCTTAAGTTACTACACTCCCCTAATGCATAATTTCTCGCTTCCGAGTTATTACCCCTGTAAATCGACCTCCGTATATGCCAACTCAAAATATCATTCCAAGACACATCTTTCAAATTAAAGACAACATTGTTATATATGACATTCAACCAATGACTTGAACTCAACAAACTGGGACAAGAATATAGGACTTCACCAATCAGGCCAAGAGGAACTCCGGTGTATAAAAGATAGTTTTGCGGCCTTTGTTTGCATAATACATGCAGCCTATGCAAAATGATTCCAAACCAAGTCGCATGAGTGATGAGTGCGTAAAATTCATTCATGTTTTGGTTCATTTCACATGCTATTTTGAGCATTTTATATCCATATTCATGTAAAACTTCAACATTTCCTCCAAACTTGGTTTTGTAGGATTATTGATGAAAAGCAAGTGACGGCGTTAAAAGTTCATGTAATATGACATACAAAGAAGATCACCTGTGTGTGTCTCACAACGCATCACCAAGATGAATTTTTCTGTACTGATGGAACTCAAATGGTTCAAATATCCCCATGGTTGTATTCTTCATTCAAATAGCTTCCAACGACACCTCACACTCCCAAAACCGAAGTTCAAACGGAAGAAGTTATGTCATCAACAAGTCAGAAGAAACAAGTCCCTTAGCAGATTTTGTCGCAGATTAAACCAGGATAGCTGTCGCGCAAAGCCAGCGACAAAGTTTTGTCGCGCGACAGCAGCGGATTGGGTGCTTTGCTAGTGACAAAACCAGATTTTGGTCGCGACAAAGCCGCTTGGCGATGTTCCAGATGTTTTCGCAATGTAGCTAAAGAACAAAATCTGTCGCAACAAAACTAGATTTTGTCGCGACAAAGCCAAATGACAGCTTAAGTGACAAACCCGATTTTGGTCAGTGACAAAGTGAAGTAACAAACTCTGTCACGCCAAACCAGATTTTAGTTGTGACAGAGCTTAAGACAAACGCTAGGCCTTTTTTTAAGCCTTAAAACTATCGTTTTGACCGTTTTGCCCATTTCACCCTGTGACTATGTAAAATTACTAGTTTTTTTAGGTTTTTAGGGCAACAGGGAGGTGGGAGAACACCTCTCATGGGGTTTTTCTTTCTAAACTGCCCATTTTTTTTAGTTTTGCTGCAAATTTTGATTTTTAGTAGATCTTAGAGTAGTTTTAGAGCAAATTTTATTTGTATTGAAGAGATTTCAGTGCTATACATCAAAGATTCATATTTCATTATACTCAAACAAATATTGAAACTAAAATCTGGATTTTTCTCTCACTCCTTGTCTCTTGATTTCTTTCTTCATTTTCTTACTTTTTGTTTGATTAGTGATGATTGGAATCCAGTAATGGAGCATTAAACACCCTCTAGGGGTGGGGATTAATTGATCAACATTCAGATTTGTAGATTCTCAGTTATTTTGTGGGTTTGAAAAAAACTGAATTTATATAATTGGTATTGTTCATATAATTAGATGTTCGAAATATTAGTAGCTTTTACCCAAAAAGAGTTGTATCTTTCTCTCGATTTTCGTGAGCCCTCTCGAGTGACATAGAGATGAGATTCCCCGAGAGTAAAGAGCAAAGTAACTTGGGGGTATGTTGGGGACTAATATTGTAGAACTAATGAACTCTAAAAGATTACTTTTGGATAGATCACTAATTTACTCATATGGTGTGAGGATTAACTAGATGATGTATCGCTTAATGTTTAGAGGTCTCACCTCAAATTGGATAGAATGACCTTGATCCCGTGTTAGCATAGATCTAATCAAGGAGGGAGAGAACTTTATTAGATTTTAATGTATGAGGTACCAATTACATTAGAGAAGGCTTGTATTATCCTCGTTTAAAGGGCAAAAAATTCTTCAATCCTAAGATTTGGTCATGGAAGTAATCGAAAAGGAAAATATCTATATCTAGAGACTCATGTCTCTCGAAAAAGGAACATGAATCTCTAATTAAAGTGAAATGTATGGTGTATGGAGAAATCCAAGCTAGCGCTACATCGCTTTTCGACAAATCCGCATTCAACTCACAAATGTTGCGCTTTCAAATAAATACAAATTGTTTTGTAAAAGATTACTTTGATAGATCACTAATTTACTCATGGTGTGAGGATTAACTAGATGATGTATCAGTTTAATGTTTAGAGGTCTCACCTCAAACTGGATAGAATGACCTTGATCCCGTTAGCATAGATCTAAATCAAGGAGGGAGAGAATCTTATTAGATTTAATGTATGAGGTACCAATTACATTAGAGAAGGCTTGCATTATCCCGTCTTATGGGGCAAAAAATTCTTCAATCCTAAGATTTGGTTGTGAAGTACCGAAAGGAAAATATCCATATCTTAGAGACTCATGTCTCGAAAGGAACATGAATCTCTTAATTAGTGAAATGTATGGTGTATGGAGAAATCCAAGCTATACTACATTGCTCTTGACAAATCCAAAGATTCAACCCACAAATGTTGCGCTTTCAAATAAACACAAATTGTTTTGTAAATAATTATCCCCATCCCTAGTGCCTCTCTTCATACATTATAGAATTAAGTAGTTGTTTGTTTAGTAGATTTTAGGATTAGTTTTAAATCAATTTTTTATTTCAATTAAATTGATTTTATTCCACATCCTATTTGGTCGCCTAAATAGTGAAGAGCCCTTGTAATCGCGATGATCAAATTCCACCGAGAGAACTCTCCAACTGCGGGGGTACGAGCATCCGTACTTTAGAGTCCACTTTATTACTTGTGGCGACCGTGCACTTGCGAAAGGGGATGGAAAGTGTTGCGATACTTTTTCATTTCGCTTTTGAGTACATTTACTTTTGTTTCAAATCAGTTTTTGAGTATTTACCACATTCACTCCCCTGCCTATATTTTCATATATACATCATTTGGTCCTCAACAAGTTTTTGGCACCGTTGCCGAGGACTTTAGTTAGTCTTTGGTAGCCGAGTCGGAAAATCGTCAACAAGTTTTTGGCGCCGTTGTCGGGGACTTTTAGTTAGTCTTTAGCCGGGCCGTGTCGGAAATTTGGTCCTAACAATGAGTCACATGGATGGATGGGCAGGATTCCATTTAGGTTTTGTCCAAAAAACATGAGTGTCACTACTCCAACCTAGCGCCTCTAAATCAACCCAAGTCATATAGTATAAATCGCCTCCATCACTTAAAAGTAACAATATACATTCTAGCTAAAGTTACCAAATTTTAAAATCATTCGCATAATTTTTCTTCATTCTTTACCTATTTGATGCCTGTAACATCTCATATGCATTTGTTCTTGTAAGATTGTCAAGCACTCCAGTTAACTGAAGACGTTCAGAATTTAATCCACCAGGTAATACCAAAGTATTTCCATTCTAGACCAAAAGCACAAATGCAGTGCTGCTATTCATATTCACGCTTCAGCATTCTTATGCTAATGAAGACATATCATAAAGTAATGTAAGAGTGGATTACCGCAATAGAAGTTTCCATAAGAAAATCATATACTACAAAGAAACTTATTTTCCAAACAAGGAAAATTTATCCATATCCATTATCACATAAAAAAAATTGATAAATTATCATCCAGTGTCCAACCAGGAAACACGAAAATAATACTAATCACTAAAAGGCCAACCAGGAAACCATAAAAATGTATTAAAAATATTTTGCAGAGTTCTCTCCAAGATTACCCGCAATTCGCTTAGATGATGAGAAACCCTCCAAAGTAAGTCGCGCAGGTTTCGAGGGTCTCCCACAGTCTTCAACCACCAAGAAATTACATATATATATATATATATATATATATATGTTCACATTCAAATTAAATAAAAGGTGTATCAAGCTTCCACTGCTTTCTTTGAGATTTGAATTACTTCTCCTAGGAATCATATACCAATCATATCATCACTGCCTCAGGGAACAAAGAGGAAATCTGCAATTTCAATTTATCCAACATTAAAATTAAAAAAAATAAAAAAAAAAAACAACCCTGAAAATATGGGTTGTCGAGGTAAATATAAATATGTAGCTGGCCGACAACATTACATAACCAAGTTAAAAAGAAATCAGGTACCGAGTACCTTGAGTTCCATGCTGTAAAAACAAGTCGATGATAATTTTAAAGGCAGCCGGCACAAAGGAACCGCATTCATTCAAAAACATTAGGGTCATGCATGGCTGTATGCGCTATGCTATGCACTCATACTTCGATCTCATGCAATCTAAATTCAAGGTACCGTAAAATAAAAACCGTGATTACAAGCCCGTGCAACCGTGATTTATTTTTCCTTTTTTTCCTCATATATGCCAAAACAAATATCTTCATAATTTCTAGAGTTCAGTTCATTCTGTCTTAAGACACCCATGGCAGAGAATTTGCCATTCAGCTAAGAAGGTGAAACTTCACATTGTTCACCCATTATCCATTTCTTTCTCCAACATTATCTAAATCATACCTAGAGGAAGGCCTTAACAATTGGAGTAAGAAGTTCAGGAAAAAAATCTAAAGATAGGCACTCACCATGCAAAGGGCATGAGTCCATCAACCCTGTTCCTAGTCCAAAGAAGAATATCCATTCTCCTCAAGATCTCGTTTACAATATATCATTTCCAAGAAAAAGCACGTGGCATAGAGTAGCCATAAATCATGAATCCCCTCAGAGAGACAGACATGTGATTAACGTCACATTCGAAAAAATCAAACAAATTCCTTTTTTTCAACACAAAAAGTGACATAACAATTAGCCAAAAATAAATATTAGCGAAAAAAAGAAATCCATCAGAAGAAATTTTAGGTGCAATCGTGTTTGATAAGCTAACTAACTTAACATCATGTTTTGAAATCATGCTTCTACAACAAACAATGCCTAAACTTTTCTATATGTATATTCATATTAGTCAGATGGGAGTTTTTTTCATCACAGAGCATCAGATGCTTGCAATGAAATGAGGAGTTTCCATCCGATAAAGATAATTTCAGCATTCAATCGGCCAAGGATCACGCACTTCAAAGATAATCCGCCAACTGAATATGCCAAGGGATCATGATTACTACATGGAAAATAAAGCCCAAAATGGAAAACAACCATCAGTGTTTTCAGATAGTTGGACTCAGTATCAATCTTTGATAGATGGTAATCTTTATCGTAATCTTTATTTTACCTTGTATATTATTTCTTACCTTTTATAATTCTTCCGTTGGCAATGGATGTTCGGGTGTAGTGAACTAGCATTATCACCCTTGAAAACAAGCTTCATTCTTCATGGTATCAAAGCTTCTCTTCTTAGAGAGTCTACATCATAGGCGGTCTCCATTCCATCTACTAAGCATCACACTGGTCATGAGTCCAAGAAGCCACGATGTAAGTAGACCCAACGCTAGGAGACCATGTCTCGTATCAACTGATCATTGGCCTCTCTCTTCGTATCCATTATCTCCTTGATATATCCCTTTATCTTGAGATGATGAATTTAACCAGACTTCGAATAAGGGAAGAACTTATGAGCGCTTATTATAAAGGTAGTTTGACACATCGGGAAGTTTGATGGAGATGAGAATTGAGCATTGATGGAATGGTTGGATGCTAAGAGTAGTTTCAGGGGATTTTGGCTATGAATTTCACTTGCTCTGATACCATGAAGAATATGAAACTAATTTTCAATGGTGATAATACCAGTTTACTACACCCAGACATCCATTATAACCAAAAGAATTATACAAAAAAGGCAAGAAATAATATACTCAAAAGGTAAAATAAAGATTACAATAAAGATTGTCATCTAGGATAAAAAGTTGTTCTTAGTCTGAGGGTCAACACGTCTAAAAAAGAATACTAGTGAATGTTTTCCATTTTAGACTTTATTTCCCATGTAGATAATTATGATCCTGGCGTGTTTCTTGATGTCAAGTGCATTGCATGCACACAAGAAGAAGCACTTCGGGTAATCGTATTTTTCTAGGAGCTAACCCGTATTTCTTTCGGGTCCTCTAACGCCAACCCACAGCTTTCTAGATCAAGTTCTAAGGCTAACATCGGTCGCTTGCATCCGTACTACAGAATAACTTGTCTTGCATTTTTCTTCTTCGTGATATAGGTATTCCACCATGAACCTCCTTAACCTGTTATGTGATAACCCCTTCACCGCACTCCACATAACAATAACCTGCCTTCCATGCTCGATCCAAGCATATTGAATTAGACTATCATTTCGTCTACCTAAAAGGTTGCCAATGGAGTTCTTGTTACATGTTATATCCCATCATCTCTACAAATTGCCGATCTTTCCACAAAGGGATTACCTAAGAACTCCTTTCAAGTCTTCCGATCCAAGCTTAGGGAGTACTTCAGCGACGACCCTAAGCCATGGAGTCATAAAGATAATTTCAACATTAATGATGATTGTTATCGTTTTGAAAATGTTTGCAATGATGGGGGAAGCACTAGTGGATGTTTGCTTTTTATGTTTAATGTTCTTTACTTTATTATATTTTATTATTAGATAAAAATTTAGATAATATTTAAAGTGATATATATATATATATATATATATATTTTATTTATATTAGTAGGTGTGCATCACTTAAAAGCCCGCGCCTCAAGTGTCCTATGCGCCTTGGTGTCCCAAGAGGCTTTTATGCCTCGATACGTTTGAATAACTATGGAGTTCATGGTACACTCATCATTCCAATTTATAAAAAGAGTTCCAAAGATTTTAATGAAAAAAACCTATAATATTTTAGTTTTTATAATCTCTTTCGATGCATATGAAAACAAAATGAAAATGAGATAATGGTTCATTAGCTAGTTTTTATAATAGAGGATTACATTTGATTAATAAATTTTTTCGCATACAAAGAAATCTTTACTTTATTTTTAATTTTATAATGGTTTTGTGGATATATATAATATCAATTTTTAGTTTTGGCTTAAAATTTTTATAAATTATGACAAGTGCTTCTTATTTATTAAAGCACTTCAAATTTATAAGTGCTTATGATGGTTCCTCTCTACCATATTTTAGTCGTTATAAGTGCTTGCGTAGTGAATACATCCAAACACCTTAAAAATAATGCATAAACGCCTTTAAAATATGCATCCAAACACAAATAGTTTATTAAATAAAGTACTTATGACATAAACTCTCACATAATAAACTCTTATAAAAAAAAAAAAAAAAAAAAAAAAAATAAGTGTTTAATTGCTTCTTACACAAACAAAAATAAAGAGCAATCGAGAAACATCCCATAAAGTGAGGCATACTATTCAATGCAACCAGATAATAACCACTAACATGAAAAGCGCAAACGAGTAAGTGTGAGTGACTAAAAGCAGTAGGAGTGGCCACTTTTTTCAGGCACGAGACCAAGCATGTGACAGATGAATAATATATAGGGCCTATTTGTTTACAGTTTTTGAAAACTGTGTTTTTGTTTTGAAAAATAGGGAGAATAAGGAAAATACAAAGAACATGTTTTTTTTATTTTTTCTTTTGAAAAATACATATAACTCAAAAAACACTAAATTCAGATAACAATAACAGATTTTAGAGGCAACCATAATGGCATTCTATTATAGCACAATTAATGCAATTTATTAGCACAAAAAGATCAAATCCACCAAATCTTTACGCTTCAACCAACACTCAACTAGTGTACTTCAACACTTACTAGGGTAATTGTCTGAAAACTAAACCAACCTATCTCACAACTTCTTCCATCCACCATGAATTACTGAACCAAAAGAACAAGAGACTATCAATGAAGAAAGCCTTCCTATGGTTAGATAATTTATATTCCAAAGTATTGAGAGTGCCCACTGGCTAGGCTTCACCAAAGCATAAATAGAGAGTATATATATATACATGCATAAAGCTCCAATCTTCAAGAGTTTAACCATTAACTTTGAAACATAATTAAAGAAGCATCCAAAAGCAATCCCCTTCAAGTCCCCGGCTAATATATTACAACCAAAACAAAATTATTGAAGAGCTCCATGTGTCCATATCCCGCAAGGAGATCATTAATGTTCGAACTTCTAATTGCCTTAATGCCCAAATTAAAAGGCACAAAGTTTCATCCAAATCTGGGCCTTGCACAATGTATGTTCTTAAATCATGGGATTTCACCTTAAGTTACTACACTCTAACAGATAATTTCTGCTTTTTCCGAGTTATTGCCCCAGAAATCGACCTCCAGATATGCCAATCAAAATATCATTCCAAGACACATCTTTCAGCTGAAAAGACAACATTTTTATATATGACATTCAACCACGACTTGAACTTAACAACCAGGGACAAGAATATAGGACTTCTACAAATCAGGCCAAGAGGAACTGGTGTATAAAAGGTAAAAAGCTCTGCTTGGGCTCTTGCCTGCATAATACATGCGTACCTTAGGCAAAAATGATTCCAAAACCAATGCATGCGAGTCACTGGATGGATGGGCGGATTTCATTTAGGGTTTTGTCCAAAAAACATGAATGTCACATGACTCAACCTAGTTTCCCTCAACTTAACCCGGCAAGTCGTATAACCGCCTCCATCACTTTAAAGTAACAATATACATTCTAGCTAAAGTTACCAAATTTTGTATCATCTTGCATAATTTTCTCATTCTTTAACTATTTGATGTGCCTATAACATCTCATATGCATTTGTTCTGCAAGATTGTCAAATACTCCGCTTAATCAAAACTTTCGTGGTAATCTAACTACCAGTAATACCAAAGTATTTCCATTCCTGCACTAAGCACAAATGCAAGTGGTGCTGGCTCATGTCTTCACGCCAAAGATTCTTATGCTATTGAGTAATATATCATAAAGTAATGTAAGGAGTGGACATTATCATAATAGTTTCCTCTATAAGAAAATCACATACTACAAAGAAACTTATTTTCCAAACAAGGAAAATTTATCCATATCCATTATCACATAAAAAAATTTATAAATTATCATCCAAAGGTCCAACCGTGTGTCGACAAAAAATAATACCAATCACTAAAAGGCTAACCAGGAAACCTCATAAAAATGTATCAAAAAATATATTGCAGCTCTCCAAGATTACCCGCATTTGCTTAGATGATGAGAAACTCAAAAAGTAAGTCACGTAGGTTTCAAGGGTCTCCCCATGTAGTCTTCAACCACCGTTCACATATATAGAGTATATATATATATATATATATATATATATATATATATATATATATATATATATATATATATATATATGTTCACATTCAAATTAAATAAAGTGTATCATTTCCACCTGTTCAGATTTGAATTGCTTCTCCCAGAATCATATACCAATCATATCATCACCGCCTCGTGGAACTTAAGAGGAAATCTGCAATTTCACTTCTATCCAACATTAAAAATTAAAAAAAAAAATTATTGAAAAATAAAATAAAAATAATAAAAAAATGGGTTGTCTGAGGTAAATATAATATAGAAGGGGTCGATAACATTGCATAACCAAGTTAAAGAAACGTGCATCGAGTGCCTTTGAGTTCTATGCAACAAAAAAATAAGTCGATGATCACTTAAAGGCAATTGGGTACGTTGGAACCGCATTCATTCAAAAACATTAGTCATGCATACAGAATGCTATGTTATGCTATGCACTCATATTTCTGGTCTCATGAAATCTAAACTCAAGTGGTACTAGAAAAAAACAGTTGATTACAAGCCCGTGCACTGGGGATTTTTTTTTTTTTTCTTTTTTTTCTCCTTTGCCAAACAACCATCTTCATAATTTCTAGAGTTCAGTTCATTATGTCTTAAGACACCCATGGCAGAGAATTTTCCATTCAGCTTAGAAAGTGAAACTTCACATTGTTCACCCATTATCCATTTCTTTCTCCAACATTATCTAAATCATGCCTAGAGGAAGGCCTTAACAATTGGAGTAAGAAGTTCAGAAAAAAATCTAAAGATAGGCACCTTCACCCATAGCTGGCATGAGTCCATCAACCTAGTTCCTAGTCCAAGAAGAATATCCATTCTCTCGATGATTCGTTTACATAATATATCATTTCCAAGAAAAAGCACAGGGCATAGAGTGTTGAATATTTTCAAAATGGGTTTTATTTTGGGGTTTTTCGAAAATTTCTTTTGTACTTAAGAAAGCTAGCACTTGTCCCACATCGAAAAACCGAAGAATTTTAGTGGCTTAATAAGTCATTAGTTTTGATTTATGGGTTGAGCCCCAAGGGGTACCAAAGTTTTGTGAGGAGGGAGGACACAAGCAAGGTTGGGTCATTAGATCCAGTGGACCCTATTCTTTTTGGGTAAAAATCAGAATGGGTTGGGTTTGGGCCCGAAGTAGGTGCGATGTGTATGGTACCGAATGGTAGCTGGATCAAATCTGCCGTAATCGTTGATGGTGCTCGTTTCGCCGAACAGTACATCCAAAGGGCACAGCTTCGTTTCTATAAATAGGATCCCATCCAACATTGTTTGATCCCATTTTTTCGTAATTGACTTGTCTTTCTAAAATCTCTTCTCCCTCTCTATTGTTTTTCTTATTCTCGTGAGATTTTAGCTGCTCGTTCCAATTATCAGAGAATTGAAGCATAGTGTCTCGTTTATTTTGAATTATATCACAAGGGTATTTTGCTCTATTTTCATTGGTGCATACGTATAGAAGATCATCGACACCCTCATTTTATCCTAAGGCGAATTTGCGCTTAACCCAAAGGTAATACTCGTGGGGGCAAATATTGTCTTTAGGAAAGCGACGCAGTAACGTGACTTGAGGCGTACATTTCTGTTTTGGAGTTTGGCAAACGACACGAGCTTCTTCAACATTCTAAAGACAATATTTATGCCATGACCAGCTAGACGAATATCAACTCCAATTGCTAGAAAATTACATCGGGCAAGAAGACTTACCTGGTGTTAAGAAAAGCAAAGAAATAAGACGTGTTTTTATATGTCGCCATACGTGAAAAAGGAGATATATATTTTCAAGACTGACAAGAAGAATTTTTCCTCGAATGATCTCAAACTATTTTTCTCAGATTGTGGAAACTATAATCTGGCAGCTTGAACATTTATTTCCTGATTTGTTAATCGAGTTTCAGATTTGAGAGTTGAATATTGATTTAGAATTGTAATTTCGATTTATTAATTTCAATTATAATTAATAATACAAGAAATACAATGGCTCAATCACTTCAACAAATGACTCAGAATTTTATGAAGTTAGAGCGATTAGATGGAGGAAATTTTAGGCATTATAAGAAGATGCATTCCACTCACCACACTTAATTTGGCCTATGTTCGAAAAACACCATATCTGTGAGGAGCAAAGAAAAACGAAACATTAGCTCGCATCAGAAAGAACAAACGGGAGAATGTGATGACTCCATTTGCAAGGGACACACTCTCGAATGCTTAGCACTCTCTGCTTGACATCTACCAACCTTGTGGAGACTGCCAAAGAACTATGGATACCTTAGCTAAGTATCTAACTGAGGATGCAACAAGCAAGAAATTTCTGTTAGTCATTTTATGAAATATAGTATGGTGTAGATATACTTGTTATGGATCACTTCATGAGATACAAACATAATTCTTAGTCAATTAAGCAACAAAGATGAATATGGATGATACCATAGTTGTCTTCTACTATTGAAAAATTGCCACCTTCCGAAAGAGTTTAAGAAAAGTCTTGGGCCAGAAAAGGAAGATCTTACCTCTCGAACTAGCCAAACACCTTCGAATGAGGGAAGAGACTAGACTCCAAGAAAAAGATGAGTTGAGCTCATGTCCAAAGTCCATGTGGTGGAGGACAAAGGAAATGGCAAAGGGAAGAATTCCTATAATAAGAAGCGCAATAACAAAAATCAACCCAACTCAGACTCAAAGAAAAAGAAAGGTGCATGTTGGTTCTACGGCAAGCCAGGACATTTCAAAAGTGAGTGCTCATCATTCAATAATAAGAAAATCTGGAGCATCGAGTCCAAGAATACCAGGATCAAGTATTCGAGGTTAATATACTCAAGGATACTGATGATTGGTGGATCGATTCGAGCTACAAAGGCATGTTTGCAATGATAAGAGCTTTTTCAACACCTATGAACCTGGATGATGGAACAGCTTCACATGGGCAACTCTTCAACAGCCTACTATTAAAGGCAAAGGCACAAAGGGATTTAGAATTCACTTCCTGGAAAAATTGTGTCTTTAACTAATGTGTGTTATGTACCGCAAGCAGAAAACCTTTATATCGGGAAGCTTGCTTAATAAGCATGGTTTCAAGCTAGTCTTTGAGTCGATGTTTATACTATCTAAGGGTGGAATTTTGTTTGAAAGGATATTTGTATCAAGGAATGTTTAAGCCTAATATCAATAAAATAAATAATTCTATTTATATGCTCGATTCTTTTTATTTATGGCATGCTAGATTAGACATGTTAATACTAGAAAATGAATGATATGGTTGAATTAGATTTAATTCCTAAGTATGATAATAACATAGAGATAGATGTAAAATATGCATGCATCTAAAAATAACTAGAATGGCATTTCCTAAAGTGAGAAACCACGTTTTACTAGAATCTATGTGACATGCATAGCAACCCCCAATTAGAGGAGGCAAAAGTATTTTGTGACATTCATAGAGCGATTTTTCTAAATTCTATTATATTTATATTCTTGCATTCAAAAGATGAGGTACTAGGCAAATTTATGGTTTATAAAACGTAAGTTGAAAATCAATGTAATGTCAAAAAATAAACCCGCTAAGGTTTGATAGAGAGGAGAATATCATTTTCCCGAATATTGTGAAATGTGGGTATTATACATAAAACTTTTGCACCTTTTATACACCTCAACAAAATGGTGTTGATGAAAGAAAGACATTAGGGACCTTAACCGAAATGATAAATGCTATGCTCTCTAATTCAAAGCTTAACCACCTCGCTATCGGTAGCTTTGCTTATCGCATGTTATATACTTAATAGAATTCTATTAAAAAGAATAACATTACTCCTATGAGCTTCCGGAAAAACAAGAAACCTAACTTGAGTTATTTTAGAACTTGGGGTTGTAGGGCAATTGTAAGATTGCCTGATCCTAAAAGGAAAAAGTTAGGAGAAAAGGGATCAATGTATATTCATTTGCTTTACATAAAGAAAGCATAAAGGTTTTTGGTAATTGAGCCCAATAGTTCAAGAGGAGTAAATACAATCATAGAATCACGTGATGCAGTATTTTATGAAAATAGATTTACTACTATACCAAGATTAGAATCTAATCAAGAAGAATTTAACTTATCTACTAGAAGAGTGAATGATCGAGCGACCCATCGAACCTAGAAGGAGTAAAGGGCAAGGGATTGCAAAGTCTGGTCCCGATTTTGTTGTTTATCTTGTAGAAGGAACTAGGAATTCTCTTTAATAGGTACAGGTAATGGTTTATCTGGCTATGGAACCCGATCCAACCTTGAGGAGGCTAAGTGAACTAATGATTCTCGCTTCGAAAGAAGCAACAATGATGAGATGGATTCTATTATGGGAAACAAAACATGGAAGCTTGTTGGACTCACCTTCTTGATCTAAACCAATTGGTTGTAATGGATTTTCAAAAAATGAAGCGTTGATGGGACTATTGATAAGTTCAAAGCAAGACTCCGGGTTGTTAAGGGCTTTATTCAAAATGGGGCGGATTGATTATTTGATACTTATGCTTCGTCATTGAAGAATCTCTTACCATTAGAGTATTGATTTCCTAGCTTCATATATAAGTTTCAAATTCATCAAATGGATGTTAAAATGGATTTCCTAAATGGAGAGTTAGAAAAAGAAATATATATGAAACAACCAAAGGGTTTGTAGTACAAGGTCAATAGCAGAAAGTTTGTAAACTAATTAAATCACTCTATGGACTTAAACAAGCACCTAAACAGAGTGGCATAAAAAATTGATAAGGTTATAATATCAAATGGTTATTGGATACATGAATCAGATAAATGTGTTTATAGTAAGTTTTCTGGTAAAATAGGTGTCGTTATATGCTTATATGTAGATGACATGTTAATTTTTGGTACTGATCTTGAAATTATAGAAAGTACAAAACAATTTTTATCATCAAACTTCCAAATGAAGGATATGGGCAGTGCGGATGTTATTTTGGGAATAAGAATTAAGAGAGAAAATGATAAGTTAATTCTTACTCAATCATATTATATTGAGAAAATTTCTTAAGAAATTTAATCAATATGATAGTACAACCATGTCAACACCTTTTGATCCACATGCATTTTAAATTGTATCCTAATACTGTAGGGTTGTTGGATCAATTATTATATTCAAGGGTGGTTGGTAGCTGAGTGTATGCAATGACCCGTACTAGACCTGATATTGCCTTTGCAAGAGGAAACTTCGTTGATATACCAAGAACTCCAAGCCTGTGTATCGCATGTACTAATCGAGCATTGGAAATACTTAAGGAAAACTATAGATTATGGAATAGTCTATACAAAGGTATCCTTTGTCTCTAGAAGGACAAGCATGCATGCTAGTTGGATAACCTGATAGTGAAGATCATTCTTCTACTAGTGGTTGGATCTTTACACTTGGAGGTGGTGCAATCTCCTGGGGATCAAAGAAGTAGACGTGCATCTCAGATTCAACCATGGCTGCTGAATTTGTGGCATTGGCTTCAAGCAGCAAAGAGGTAGAATGGCTAAGAAATTTGCTACTAGAAATACCTGTGTGGCCAAAACCAGTGGCACCAGTATCTTGCAGTGTGATAGCCAGGCAACTCTTTCACGAGCTTATAGTCAAGATTATAATGGCAAGTCTAGGAATAGACTTAGATATAGTTATGTGGAGACAATACTTGATAACTGATTGCGTAATAACCATAAATTATGTAAAGTCAAGAAAATTTTGCCGATCCTTTAACGAAAGGACTTGCAAGGGATTTGGTGTGGGAAATATCAAAAGGGATGGGACTTAGTTCCATTAATTTAATCACCCCAAACTCGATCAATGCTTGAAACATCAAGTTCGAAGTTCAATATAGCATACCATATATAGTCAGGGTTGCAAGCACTTAAGATTCTTAATCAATATTGAGAACTTTAAATGAATTCAGTCCCCAAGGTTGAAGTGCTTGGTACTTGTAATGTGAAAGGAATGAGGATGAGTTATTTAACTCTGGCAGACTTACAATCCGTAGAAGCTCGAGTAATCGTAGTTACAGGGGTACTTTATAAGTCTACCTATATGTGAGTGTGGAGGTGGTGCCGCTCCTATGACATCCAAGGGCTTTGATTCTAGAGCACTCATGAAATAGGTATTAAAGATCCAAGGCCAATCCACCTGGCTCTGCTAACACTCTAGGTATTTTGTCTCAGGTGTGGATATGTCCTGCCAATCATAAGATCGGCTAGTTCAAAGATACGCTTCATTATGCCATTCTTGGTTAACTTGATGAGTTTCACTAAAGTGAAAGGTTCAAATCAATATGATACCTTCATCTATGCATATACGCCAAGTAAACCAAGAATCATTTCATCTTCAGATTTTGGAAATGGTGGGGGATTGTGAATATTTTCAAAATGGGTTTTATTTTGGGGTTTTTCGAAAATTTCTTTTGTACTTAAGAAAGCCACACTTCTGTCCCGACACATCGAAAAACAAAAGAATTTTAGTGGCTTTATAAGTCATTAGTTTACCATGGGTTAGGCCCCAAGGGGTACCCAAAGTTTTAAGAGAGGAGGACACAAGCAAAGCTTGGGTCATTAGATCTAGTGGACCCTATTCTTTTTGGGTAAAATCAGAATGGGCTGGGTTTGGTCCCGAAGTAGGTGATGTGTCTGCACTTAATGGGCGTAATGGATCAATCCGCTGCGGACCGCTGATTTTGCGTTCCCCGTCACGAACGTACATCCAAAGGGCACGCTTATTCATAAATACAACCCATCCAACATTTATTCTATTCCATTTTTTTAGAATTGACTTGTCTTCTTCTCGAAATCTCTCTCCCTCTCATCAAGTTTATTTATGAGATTTCAGCTTTCGCTCGGGCTTCCACCATCAGTAATTGAAGCCGTAGTGTCTTGGTTTATTTGAATTATATCACAAGGGTATTTTTCTCTATTTTCGTTGGTACATACACAGATAGAAGATCATCATATCAGCCTCATTTTATCCTAAGGTGAATTTGTAGTTAACCCAAAGGTAACACCTTTTGGTGGGGCAAAATATTTCTAGGAAAGTGACGAGTAACGTGACTCTGAGGCGCATACTGCTTTGACGGCGTGCGACACGAGCTTCTTCAACATGTAGCAGCTTGCTAAATCATGAAATCCCCGTGAGATACATGTGATTAACGCCACATTCAACAATGCAAGCTATGAGTGTAAACTCAAGCTAAGGTCATGACGCATTTCAAACTCCACCGATTTTACTTAATGTTATTTCTCCTTCCTCAAATTTGTTACTCCCACTAAAAATCGTGATCAATGTTCAAAACAAAGATCCAAAAGAATTTCCTAATCTCCATTTTACCACTACCCTTAGGAAAGCTACCAGAAAATCACTCAATATCTCCGCTTATGAAGACCCATCCTCATCACACAGAGCCTTTCTTACTCCAATTAACCTCATATAATCCCTCAAATAGTTTAACATGCATTTAAAAGAGAATCAAAGGAAAGAGTGGAAGAGGAGATACTAGCTCTTTTGAGAAGTCCTCAAACTCGAAATGGATGAATACCGGCTGGTGAAAACCATGGATGTAATCAAGGCCATTTTCAAATATAGATCCTCGATGGAACATTGGCAACCCAGGTATAAGAAAACTTATGGGGTGGAAAAACCCGAAAAACATTCGTAGCAAAGATGAATAACATTCATATACATTATCCTCGCAATCAATCCCGGTTAGTCTTGCAACAACTTGATGTTGGGGCGAATGTATTCTTGCATGGTGGTGTAGAAGAAGAGTACATGGAAACATTGTCGAAGTTTTAAATGAAGACTAGTTAATGTATTTATTTTGCATCCACATCATTTATAAGAAAATGCGGTCATGTAAATTGAAAACGAAAAATGATGAGACTCCTCAAGAGGGCAAAAGGAAAACAAAAAATGAGAAATGAGAAAGGCCCATGAGAGGCCAATTAAGAAGGGAGAGAAATCCCTAGGGTGAAAGACCCAAAAGTTTACCCCGAGAAGACTCAGAATGGACAGTGTATTAGGGTATGGATGCATATCCTTCGGTGAAAGCCCGAAAACAATAGAACATTTCTTGATTATGCATCATTCTCATTGCATCTCATCATAATTCATTTGTGTGAATATTGTTGATGACTTGTTGACTAGTATAAATTGTGTGAATTGCGTTCGACGATATGAAATGTAAAATTGTGTGCAGCTAGTGAAATGTTGTTTGACGATGCATTGATGTATGTGTGTGTTAGTAAGTTTTTATATTTATTTTTATTTACTCAGATTAACTTGGAAACTTATTCAACCGTTTTATGTGATAAGAAATTATCTGGATTATATGCATATTAAGAAATCGTGGTGGATTATATGTGGTATATTATAAGTTTTTATGTTTTTGTGTTATTCATTAAACATTGAACTTTAGCTATACCACTTAACCCCATTGGGTGTGAATCACACTCACCCCTTTATTCTCTAAACTTTTTAAATGCATAACTAGTTTTGAGAAAGCGCACAAGAAGATCCAGACTGTACTAGTTATTCAAAAGCCACAAAAGTTAATATAAGGATTGTCCCTTTTAATTTATTTATTTTAATTTTTGACTTGTATTAAGTAGAGTTCTATGAATTCCTGAAATCTAAAACTAAATGTCAAGTATTTTTAAAATATGGTTTAAATTCTGAAATAAAAATTTTTATAGATATTCATTGTATAAACTTGGTTGGTATATTAATTAGTATAGTGATTTTGTAAATGGGGTGAAGTAAAGAAAAAAAGAAAATAGAGTACTCGCCACCCAGCCAGTCGGACTGAAAAACTCTCATGTCAAACCGTTGACTGGGATCGCAAAGCTCTGATTGGGTTGCTCATAATCCCGAGCGTGATGTGATATGGCTTGCATTCTTCCCTTCCTTTTGTTCTTCTCACAATATTCTCCACTATCTTTAACCCATAGGAGATTTTGGGCGCACGCCTAATAAAATACGGGCTCACCACTTTGTTCATCAAAAGAGGACTTCATTGACACAACTAAGAGAATTCTAAGCTTTGAAACCATTTATTAGAAACATAATAAATCATCAATCTCTTCATATTTGTATGATAGCTTTCTACTTAATTTGTGCATAAGGTCCACATGATTTTATTTTCGACTCCCTGCATTATTGTCCATTATGTACTAATTCATAATCCTTCACGTGGAGACTCGACGCCCACTTAATGGGTTATATTATGCTTCTTTTTTTCTTAGCGACTCCTGGGAGGGAGGAGGGACATTGTGATCTCGCAGCGTCAGGAGGCTATTCCATGGCATCTGGGCTCGCTCAAAACTAGAAGAAGTGGGTAGGCCTCAGATATTTTATATTTTGTTAGGAAGGTTTGTTCTGGAAATATTTGACAGAAACACTCTTTTTAATTTCTTCTGTGTGTGGTCCCTAGCCTCCAAGTTGGAAAAATGGCAACACGGCCGACCTCTTGTATTCAATAGTTAAATAAAAGATCACTGGAAGTGAGATCCCTTTTGGCCTCTTGATTTTATTCCAGCATCTGTATGACCTAATAAACCAAAACAATAAAAAATAAAGAAAACAAAAGAACAGTGCGGAGGTTGGTGTTTAGCATCAAGACATGATGATGAAAGAAGGGAAAGAAAGGAAAAGAAAGGATGTCGAAATTCCACCTACGATGCATGATTTTCTTTGCTAAACAACCATATTATATAATTATATTCAATCAAAGAGTAGTTGTTGGTATGTGGTTCATATTGAAATTTGAAAGGTTAAGCAAATGCACGAAGCGAGTGTAAGCGCAGAGTGAAGCGAAGGCATTTGCCCGCTATCTGTTTTGTTGAGGCGAAATATCGGGTTGATGTGCGGTGAAGCCCGTAGTGCGATCGCGGTATATTTAGGGTATAAGGATATTTATATAATTTGATTATATCTAAGGCTATTATGAATACCTCCTATATAACCTATTTTGGTGATAGTGAAAGAAGTTTAAGCCATCGTTCGTGGATGTAGACACATTGCCGAATCATGTAAAATTTGTGTCTTTTCTCGTTTTTATTTTAATTCCATTTTTATCGTCATTGTTGCACGAATCACAACAATAGTGCATGTGGCCTGCATCAAGAACCATTAGAATTCCGTTAAACCTATAGCACTGTCAACGTTAACATTTACATTTCACCGCGTGTGGCTTTTTGTGATAAAGCTCTTGCACCACTACGATTCAAGTCAAAATTTCACATGTAAACATTGGAATTTCTTCATAATTTGCCACCAAGGATGCATTTAAAATTGACTTAAAATCCCAAATGGGATTTGTTTTTGTTATAAATCGGGAAGTTTTGATGCTTGAGAATATGAATTCAAGAATAAAAAGATAAAGAAATCAACATAAACATGCATGAGGATCTTAACGTGGTTTGGCCAATTACGCCTACATCCACGAATGAGATAAAATCTTTCAATTATTCTTGAAAACACAGGGTATAAGATTTGAGTATAAAAGTATTGTGATGACTTGGAAAATCACAAAATAACAAAACTCCAAGATGCCCACAATACCAAGAAAAAATATTTTGGTGAGGTAGAACCTAGATGCGACAAAAAAAACGGGAGACGGGAAAATATTTTGGTCTAAGATTTTCTAAAGTATGTGCTTGAAGAGGAACCTGGGACTTTCAAGGAGCGATTAGAAATCTGAGGGTCTCATGTGGAAAAGAGGCTATTAAGAGTGAAATTGATTCCATACTACATAACCAAACTTGGGAACTAGTGGATCTTCCACGGGTTGTGAACGTAAGTTCGAGTGGGTGTTGAAGGAGAAAAGAAGTAGATATGGATCAGTGACAGAGTACAACTTTATGACTTGTGATCAAAGGCTACAAACAAACTGAAGGCCTTGACTATTTTGACACATATTCTTCGATGACGAGAATAAATTCCATAAGGATGGTGCTTGCGATTTCTGCCTTAAGAAACCTTGAAGTATATCAAATGGATGTGAAGACAGCCTTTCTTAATGGAGATTTAGATAAAGAAATCTACATTGAGCAAACTGAAGGGTTTTCTACTCGAGGATAAGAAAAGAAAGTCTGTAAGTTAGTCAAATCCTTGTATGGGCTAAAACAAGCACCGAAACAATGGCATGAGAAATTTGACAATATTGTGATGTCACAAGGATTCAAAGTCAATGAATGTGACAAGTGTGTATATGTCGAGATCTTGAACATGGATATGTCATTATAATAATAAATACGTAGATGACATGCTTATTGTCAACAGTGATGATAAGATGATCATATCTACTAAGAATATGTTGAATTCAAGGTTTGACATGAAAAACATGGGACCTGTTGATGTTATATTGGGAATAAAACTCATAAGAATATTAGATGGACTCATTCTAAGTCATTCATACGTTGATAATATTCTTGGAAGAAGTTTGATAAAAGACAATTTTGGAATTAAAACACCGATTGATGTAACTACTACATCTATCAAGAATAAATAGGAGAGTGTTTCTCAAGTAGAATACTCTAGGTAATCGACGGTGCGATGGACCCTAATAGTGTACAACACGAACATAGCCTATTCGGTTAGTAAATTGAGTAGTTATACAAGTAATCCTAAAGCCAAGCATTGGCAAGGAATCATGAGTACTTAAGTACTTATGTTTTGCTCGTGATTATAGGCTACACTATACAAGATATCCTGCTGTACTTGAAGGTTACAGTGATGCAAACTGGATATCAAATGTTAAAGACTTAAAATCCCATAGTGGTTATGTGTTTACACTAGGGGGAGCAACGATCTCATGGAAATCCTAAAAAAAACGGTTATTTCCAGATCCAAGATGGAATATGAGTTTATAGCATGATAAATGTAGGGAATAGGCTGAATGAAAACATGCCACTTTCTAGAGAGATATTCCAGGTGGCCAAAACATATTGCCTCGATATGCATACATTTTGATAGGCGGTTTTGCTATTGGTAGAAGCATAAAAGCCGGTATATACGATGGTAGAAGTCTAGACATATTCGTCTTAGACACAACACCATTAGACAACTACTCTCAATTGGGTTGTCTCTCTAGATTTTAAATCTGAAGAACATTGTGGATTCACTAACCAAAAGGGTTAAACTAAGAGTTAGTTGAGAAAAAGTCATCAAGGGAATAGGACTAAAGCCTACTAAATTGTAAAGACGTTAATTTGATCTAACGTGGCGATCTTCGCATCCCATTTCTATGATGAGCAATGATGCTTATACAATGTAGGTTAAGCTATGCTTTTAATGATCTCTATTCATTTGAAGAGTAACAACAGGCTACTCTAATTTAAGAGATCACCTATGTAAAGAGTGAAGTGGGGCGCTTGAGGGAGGTAGATAGGGCATTATTCTATTAAATCTTGTAGAACTAGGCTCATGTTCATGGCCAAAACGGACATAAAAGTGAGCTGAGGTGAATGTTAGGAAGATTCCCATGTTAGGTATGTCATCATTTACACAAATGACAAAATGGTTGAGGACATCGTGTCTCTTTATTTAGTTAGTAGAGTAAACATGCTTCTGAGAAGGCTCAAGGGTACCATCTCTACCTCTCCTATGCGGGTTTCAGGCGTGTGCTCTATCACTTATGAGGAAACATTTGTCCTGCCTTTGGGTGTCAATTTCATTCATGTGGGGAATTGTTGGATCCTTATCCATTTTTATCTTGAATGAAATTGATTTTTTTTTTTTTTTACCTTTTATGAGCTGTTTAAATTCCCGGCTCGATGAACTTAAAGCGGTTAGAGCTTCATCTTTCTTTTGTTTCAGTTCATCTTCCTATGCGATTTATAAGTGTCGAGGATCTCCTTTGGAAAAACAATCACGTAGCAATCTGACCCAAGTAGTATTCTTCCTTGTCCCTCTCATTAGTGTCTGACTCAATGATAGAGAGCAAGCCTATTCCGGGTTCGTCAAAGTGGTGCAAGGTGCTTTGCGAGACCATTCATCAAGTCATTTCATCACAGGAGACAAGCGTCGATTGTGATATTCTCGCACGAAAGATGACAAATTTGTTTGTTTAAGGAGATCAGTGACTCCTCACAAGACTGAGCGATTTTCGATCTGACTAAGACTGCTTTTTCTTACGGAATGTTCTATGTAATTTTCTTCTCTCCCTCTTCATTTTTGTTTTTTGTTTCCATGTATTTGCAATTGCATGTAATAGTCCCTACACCACCAAATAGCCAAAGTTTGAACTACTTCCTGGTTCACCTAAGAACTTCATAATAAATATCTCAAATCTTGTCAGACTTGAAGTCTTTGGAAGTAGGTATCTACTTGTAGAACACTTTGAGATATGGACAATCTTAAGCCAAACATAATTTCTTGTAAAGTGCTTTACTGCGTCTGAAGATTGACGGTAAAGGGAACATGTATCCCCCTTTTAGATGCTAAGTTCATGTCTCAAAATTATGTTGCATCTTAAAGTAAATGTTCACATTATTGGTATAGAATGAGCTGGATCACTTTTTGGGTTTAGGGGATATAAAGGCTTCATATTGGGTTATTGTCAATGCTTTTAATGTGTTCATTTCGAGATTACCATGAATTGCAAAGTATTGAGGTGTTATCACAACTTTTGTCCTTATATTGCTTTCTCAGTAGCCATTTCCTCTCTTTGGCATGTAGGGGTGTAAATTAATGACTCATTCTGATAGATTAGCTACTAATTAAACTCGATTTATAAAATGTTGGTCGACTCAAAGTTAATTGAGTCGATCTCGGACTCTTGTCAGGATTCGAGTGTCACAATGCAGGCACTCAACTATTCACGAGGCTTAATCGAGTTAATTATTTTTGATAATCAAGTTGAATTCTAATCAATTTTGAGTCAGAGTTCGAGAAAGCCCAACTAGTTTTTAAGTCGAATTTCAAATATCTAAAAATAAAAATAAAACTTCATTGGTCGAATCGAATTTAAAATTCAAGTTTTTAATTAGATAAAGCTCGACCTCGAGTCAGTATCCAATGACCAACTGGTCCACCCCTACCCATTATGACTTTCTTTATTTTCTAAATAAGCGTTGTATATTTGTGTGAGACCAGTCCACTTGGGATTAATAAATATATTATAATCATGTAGTATAGTTTTCTCTTTGAACTTTGTAATTAAACTGCGTATGAGTTACATAAGCACACTTGCACTCAAGGTTGTTGCCCCATTTTCCTTATGTCGGACTTTCTTTATTTAGTTTTTATTTTAAAATTTATTAAAAATAATTTGGAAGTAAAAAATAATGTCTAAACTAATGAATGAATAATGTAAACTATAATATTAGATTTTTTTTTAAAAAGTTAATAACATAGTTACTGACAATGGTATTACAAATATTTTAAAAAACTTTTAAGTGAATCATAAGTAATCAATGATTATGGCATTTTCGTCTAGTTTATACATTATTTTTATTTTTTAAATTTAATAAATTTAAAAAAACTAAATATATCCTAAACTCCATTTTATGTTTCTTCTAGAACATTTGTTCTAGAAATATCTCGCACCAATATATCTTTATCTTAATCGGTGGTAGTTTCAAATGGGTCAGACCCAGCCACCGAGTTGAAATATATTAAATATTGAATTATTGGATTAAAGCTCCTTATTCATAAATTTTGCAAATTTTAAGTTACTTGATCTTGTTCATGAAAACGAATCACAGCTCCTGTTGACATAGAATTCCGTTAAACCTGGTGCCATGTTGGATGTCTTTAAATACCACCAAATTAAAATTTCATATGTAAACATTATTATTTTCATTTGCCACCAAGGATGCGATTGAAATTGACTTTGGGCGTTTGTTTTTGAGAATTTGTTAGGCTAAACGGTTTTCAATATTTAGATTATTTGTTTTTAATTTTACATGACTTCTTGTTGAAATTTCTAAACAAAAATTCTAAATAGAAAAAGTTAAAATATTTAGATTTTCTATTCGAGAAAAGTTATCTTCAAAACAAAAAGTACGTCATTATCCGATAAGGAGGAGAGCTAGTAACACTGATACATAATGTTAAAAGCGATCAACTTAATACTATTTACCATTAAGTATAAAAAATTCTATTCACCATTAAGTAAAAAAGCAAGCGTCCCGTTAATGTTTACCGCGTATTTATTCATCTACTCCTCCGAACTTTACTATAAAGTGCTTCATTTGTGTGTCCGAAAAAGTAGTACAGCTAAGCAACGGCACACCATCGCAAGCGATAGGCACATTTGTTATATTTGTTTTTTTCGGTAAACAAGGAGAACAAAAAAAATTTGAACAAGCTTACTGACTTTTTGTTTTGGAAAAACACGATAGAACAAAGAAAACATTAAATTTAAAGAATAATAAGTAAATTCGAGGATAACATGAAATAATATTCTATGTTTTCAAAACTATTTTCAAAAATATTAAGGAAGCAAGCCCGATGTGTCCTTACAAAACACTATTTGCAGCAATTAATGCATAGTTTGGGATAAGGGAGTGGTATTAAAGATTTGATTATAGATTCTTTAAATTAGTAGATGCCTCATTATATGTAACTAAATTCCAATCCAACATTATCAGTACTAGTAGGACGGATCATGTCTCTTTGCGAGTTTCTAAACTAAGGCGTATCTACAGTCATCATAACAAAGCCTAAGAAGCTGGAGGATTTTGTGAGAATTAACTAGAATGAGATGGAAGTTGACCTAATTTTCCACTGAAACTCGGCAATACTTAATCATTGGGCCATAGCCCCATATTCATTAGTTTTCACAGATTAATATATACTATATATATATATATATATATATATATATATCACATAATGAGAAGTTTGCATACTAAAGAGAATACGTTTAGAGTTTTTTTTAGTAACTTGCTTAATGTCATTATGACATTATTTTTTCAATCATGGTTCCAATTTTCCTAGGTCTCGCTCCAATTAATTGTATCATTATGCGAGAAGTTGCAAGGGTTTATGTATCCTTTTATTGTCCCTTTGCTTGATCTTTTTCATTGATTCAGCATGCCCACAAATCTAAACTTCATCATACGGTCGAAATGAATTGTAATTTCTTTAGTGGTACCTATAGTACTTCTCATACCAAAGATATAACATATAAGAACATAAAACGGGAGATCGGAGTCAAAGTAACACCCGATATCATGTCTATAATAAACGGTGTTATAATACTCATCCACGCACAAGCAAGGTAGACAAAGCCTAGCTACAATGAGTACTCATATGAAATCACCATTCACAAATGAAACGCTAGAATTGAGTGACTGATACATATATAAGGCCTCAGTATGCTAAGAATAAGACGATCGGCTACTCAAGACTAAGCATCTTATTTCAGTACTATCATCAAAATCTCAAAATAACCAGCTTGATCCACTCAATTGGTATGGGTGGGGAGATGGTGGTTTGGGGTGGCTTACGGGTAGGGCGGTAGCTTCGACGAGAATGAGGCCCTTCTCTCCTTTGGTGGTTTACGATGGACTTGGTGGCTTGTGCTCTGGGGCTGGGAGTGGCTCCTTCTCTTCTGGAGAAGGTTAGGGTTTATTAGATGACTTGTGTTACGGGTGGTGGCTTCTCTCCTGCAGGTGGTTTCCCAGATAAGGCTTGGTGGCTTGTGCTCGTGACTTCTCTTCCTTAGGTGGTTCCCAGTTGGCTTGGTGAACGTGGTCGAGGTCGGAGACGGCTTCTCTTCTTGGAGAAGCTTACGGGTTTTATGATGGTTTTATGTTACGGGTGTTGGCTTCTCTCCTTTGGGTGGCTTGTGTCAGGGGCGTCTCCCTTAGGAGGGTTAGGTAGTGGTTGGTGTTGGTTATTGGTTTCTCCACCGCGGAGGAGTGGTTTTGAAGTGGCGGACGCTTGGGGTAGTCGCGGGAGGAGGTGGTGAATCACCCGGTCCCGATGCTTAACACTAGCAAAGAAGTGGGAGACATCTTTGAGTTCAATTTGAAATTTTGTGAAGGATCTGAGAGATTAGGTGGCCTTTTATAGATATTGGACCGGACATTCATACGACACGTGTTAAGCATTGATGTCTGCACATAAAATTCTATGGGTCGGTCCGGAGTGGGTCCACGAGTTGCGAAACTTGGACTATTGAGGTGTGTGTTAGCCTTTTTGCATTTCCCTAAGAATGCTCACATGGGATAGGCATTACATGATCTATTTGCTCTTTTACCTTAAGAGTTACACCTCACACCGACCTCAACCTTTATAAATGTTAATTTCATTGATGTCCTCACTCGAGATGAGTATATATTAAAGGAAACTTCAGTCAATTAATTTGAAGATAATTGCAAAGAAAAAAAAAAGGCATAAGGAATGATTTGATTCGATTTCATAAAAAATGAAATTTATGTTTAAGGATATTGACCATTGCCTAAATATTATTTTAATAGCGCATTTATCATTATAGTACTTAAGACATTAAGATAGTATTTAGATACTATTATACATGAAACTTCTAATTATTTATGTAAGAATTGTAATGAGCCATATATTTTACATTCTTTATAATTGTTCTGAAATCTATTTATCAAACACAAAGTTTCCTTGTTAACGTGGACAATCTTGGTGTTGCTAGCACAGGTCACCTAAAACTCCAGCACGGGGCTTTTCAAGGTATTGTTGAAAATATATACATGGAGAATTCACTTGTTTGGTAAGTGCAACTTCATGAGCCACTAAGACTTTTCTTAATTTCAAACCATCGTAGCCCCAAAAAATTAGAAAATTCTAAAGTGACATTTCAAATATTGGATTACTTAATTTCAAACTAATGAATGCTTCAAAATTCCAAGTGACATTTCAAATATTGGAGTTCATTTCATTGATAACTAATGATCATATATATATATATATATATATATATATATATAATGATATCTAATGGCAGACTCACGATAATTAAGGGCAAAGATAAAGGAAGCTTACAAATTTTACAAAACTTAGACTTCAACTCAAAAGTTATTTCGGTGGACAAAGTATAGCATTTTGATTCGTTCCCCATAATCTAATTAGGGAGATTTAAAGTAAAATAAAAATTCAATGGGGGCACAAGCTAGGTCCACCACGATTATCTCGCTTGGCATTAAAGAAGATTATGGGTATGTGGGATTATAGTTTTTGAAAAGTGTTTTTTATTAGGGAACAATCAAAACACGGAAAACAAAGGATTTTAGTTCTTTTTTTTCTTTTTTTTTTTGTAAGAAATTATGAAGAATCTGAGAAAATACACACCAAATGATGTTTTTTATGTTTTCAAAACGTTGTAGAAATTATTTTCAAAATAGGAACCAAACGTGCTTCTTGTTTTGCTTCTTTTTCTAAGCTCCTTTTGAAGGGAGGATGGGGCGTATTGTCATATTGGGGCTCAGTTCAATACTAAAGATATGGGCAGGCCATATCGTTTCACATTTCATTGGAAGGTTTAATTACGGAAATATTTCATAGAAACATCTCTTTTCTTCTTTAGTGGTCCCTAGCCTCCATTCAGTTAACGACCAGAAATTTGAAAGTTGAAAAAAAGGCAACACGGCACGACTTCTTGTATTTATTAGTTAATTAAAGGTCCTTTGGAAGTCCTTGAAATCCTTTTGTCCTCTTCATATTTTGTTCCCTATGACTGTGTAGAAAGAAAAACAGTCTTGTGGTTGGTGTTGAACATCGACATCACACAAGTTAAGTTGAATTTCTTTACGCCATGAAGTATGCGAGTTAAAATTGACCTAAAATCCCAGTGACATTTGTTTTTAACATATATAATGTTTGAAATCTTGTTGATTCATTGTAGAAATTAATACTTTGTAGGAAAGTTGTTGACAATTTGATATGTTAGAAGAAGAAAAAAAGCTATGAACAAGCATTGTGCTTGCAAAGTCTATATGAAGTAGGTGAAATAAGATAAAGGATGCGTTTGATTGAACTTATTTATAACTTATTTGAGCTTATATTATAAAAATTAAAGGTGTTTGGAAAAATTATAAAAATAACTTATGACTCTCTTAGAAGCCAATTTTAACTTATTTCAATAAGGTTCATGGAGAAGCTAATAAAAAAAAGCCTAAAAGCTTAAAAAAAAAGGTACAAACATTGATCATCTTAAAGACAAAATTGTCCTTATGATAAATTATGTTAAAAAAAAAAAAAAAAAAAATAATTTCTAAAATAGAATAGAAATTATATATATATATATATATATATATATATATATATATATATATATATGTGTGTGTGTGTGTGTTATTGTGTGTGTGTGTGTAAAAATAGAGTAAATTTTTTTGAAAAAAATTATGTTAAAATAGGAAAAAAAAATGAGAATTAATGAAAAAATAGAAAACAATTTCCGAGAAAATTTAGCATGTGTAAAAAATAGGTAAATTTTTTGAAAAAAATTATATAAAAATAAGAAAAATAATCACTGCAAAATAATGAAAAAAATGTAAAACAAATTCGAAAAATTATGTAAAAAATCTGAATTTTTTTTTGCAAACAATAGGAAAAAATTTATTACATATAATTAAAAAATAGAAAAATCTATGGATGATGGGAAGAATGGTATTGATGATAATTTTCTTGATTTAAATTTGATGTAGATTCATGAGTGTTTATTTGTTTTGAAACTATAATTTTGTGATGATGAGAAGCATTAATGATGTTTGTTATTTGTTTTGGAAATGTTTGTAATGATGGGAAGCACTATTGATGTTTGATTTTTATGTTTGATGTTCTTTACTTTATTGTATTTTATTATTAGATAAAAACTTTAGACAATATTTAGTGATATATATATATATATATATATATATATATATATATATATATATATTAGGTAGGGTGTGCATCACTTTAAAAAGCCCGCGTCTCAAGTGTCCCCATGCACATAAGGAAGCTCAAATAGGCTTTGCGTCTCGATCTGCATAAATAGCTATGAGTTAAAGTGCATCGTGTTCAATTTATAAAATGAGTTCCAAGATTTTAATGAAAAAAACCTATAATATTTTAGTTTTATAATCTTTTGATGCATATGAAACAAAAATGAAAAGGACATAATCATTCATTAGCTTGTTTTATACTAGAATTACATTTTGAATAATAAATGTTTTAGGTATATAGTGAATCTTTACTTTATTTTAATTTTTAATTTTATCATGGTTTCATGATATATAATATTAATTTTAGTTTTAATTTTTTTATAAATTATGACAGAAGTGCTTATTTATTAAAGCACTTCAAATTTATAAGTGTTTATGATGGTCTTTTAATTAATTTTTATTCATTATAAATTGCATGTAGTAATACATCTAAACACTTTAAAATATTGCATAACGCTTTTTAAAATATGAAGCCAAACACAAATAGTTTATCGAATAAGTATTTATGACATAAACTCTCATCTAATAAGCACTTATAAAATAATTGTTTAATTAAGCGTTGACCTGAAATAGGGCGAACAGAAACATCCGTAAAAGTGAGGCATACTGTGATGCATCATCGAAGGATAAGTGCGGTTCTATTTACTTGATACTTGATAACCAAGAGATCACGAATTTGAGATAATAACCACTAGCATGAAAGCGCTAACCGGTATGTGTGGCGACTAAAAGGAAGTGGCCTCTTTTTGTGCATTGGAACTACATGTGGGAGATAAGTGTGTTTTCGTTTTGAAAATAGGGAGAATAAGAAAAATCTGAAGAACATGTTTTTGTTTTCTTTGAAAATACATATAACAAAAAACACTAAATTAGAGATAACAATAACAAATTTTAGAGGCTACCAAAATGGCATTACATTATAGCCACAGTGTGCGGTTCATTAGCGCAAAAAAAGATTAAATCACGAATCTTTTACGGTTCGACCAGCACTTGTGTTAGGTGATCATGGGCACTTCTCGATCCCAGTAGCTCATGAGATGGTTTTACCACTTATAAACTCATCACCAACCCCTTCCTGACCGTGTGGGATAACGACAATCTCAGCACACATCGGGCCTTGGGTTGGAGGAGGGACAAGATCACCTAACAGGTATCAGACGGGTTATGACCAGATATAGGCCATCGGGCTCTTCTAGGTGTTAGGTGATCTTAGGCCTTCTGATCCCAGCAAGCTCATGGATGAGGTTTTCCCTCACCTTATAAACTCATCACAGCCCCTTCCACAGCCGTGTGGGATAACTTGACAATCCTCGAACTTCCTCTTGGTAATGCCTTAGTCATCCATATCAGCACCATTATCATCGATTATGAATTTTGAGCTATTTCAACAACTTAGCATCCCGGCATCCCATATCCAATGATGCCTCATCGTCGATGTGCTTGAACCTTGAATGAAGGTTGAGTTCTTACCAAGATAAATAGCACTCATTTATCCACGAATAGTAGATATTTATCTTGAACAACACCAAGCTCCTGCAATAATTTCTTCACTATAGCAACTCCTTGCATGCTTCGGTAATAGCAATAAATTCTGCCTCTGTAGTAGACAAAGCTACACACCTGCGCAGCACAGATTGCTTGAGTCACGGCTCCCCACCAAATTTAATCATAACACAGTGGACTTCACGGAATCAATGTCTCAGCCATATAAGTGCAGTATCCACCACGGTAGGCTTATCATCACTAAAACAAGCATCACATTAACGGTATCTCGAAGATACCTGAAATCCATTTACGACATTCCAGTATACACGGGGTTTATGAAATCTCTGTGGGTACCAACGGCATGTGCTATATACGGTCTTGTACACCATTGCATACATCAAACTTCCCACGACGGATGCATAGGAACCTTGCACATATATAATTTCTCATCTTGTTTGAGTGGACTTTGTTTAGAACTCGACCCAAAATGAGTAGCAAGAGGAGTGCTTACCACCTGGCCTTTTCCATGTGGAATCTCACATAACACTCTTTAATGTAGTGTTCTTGTGACGACCACAACTTTTCTCCTTTACACATCACGGATGATTCTTATACCAGAATGCATTTGCGCTCCCATGTCCTTCATGGCAAATGACTTTCAAATTGCTCCTTTAACTTTTATCCCGATCCTTGGAAACATTTTTCCCAACAATAAGCATGTCATCAACATATAACGAGGATAATGAAGTCATCATTAGAAAACTTCGACAAAAAGACACAATGGTTAAGTAGTCTTCATATAGCCTTGCTCACACATAATAGACTCAAACTTCTTGTACACTTTGCTGGGCTGCTTAATTCATATAGGCTCTTCTGGCCTACACATAGTCTTCTTTCCGCCCAACATAAGAAACCCATCCAGGTTATTCATATAGATCTCTTAACTGCAAATCACCATGAAAGAAAAGCGGTTTTTTCATCCATTTGCTCTACCTCCAAATCAAAGAGTAGCGACCCAGGCTTCGACAGTTCTAATGGATGACATTTTACCACGGGAGAAAATCTCATTAAAATCAGCACCTTCGCTGACTAAAGCCCTTCACCACTAATGCGGCACATACCTCGGAGACTTATAGTGTTACTTTCATGCTTCACCCTGAATCCACTGTATCCAGGCCCTCTTACCTTTAAGCTGACTTCACTAAATCAGTGTGATTATCATGTAAGGATTTCATCTCATCCCTATTGCTTCATTGCATCCGGCCCTTTTTCTTTTCTTCAACATCTATGGCCTACGTAAAGCACTCGGGTTCTTCATCATACGGTAGAATCACATACTCATCGGAGAATACCTCCTAGAAGAATTTGTCTCTCTGTTGGACCTCCTGAGTTGAACTTGGTGGTTCGGTAGCATCGCTCAGTTTTCATCTTGTGACATGTCATGCTCCCTCTTCATCATCATCAAGAACATACACTTCCTTATGCGAGTTCTTGATCCGCAACATGTCACGAGCATCGGTGACCAGTTACGAATAGGCGTGAGCAGGTTAATCGGTACGCCATTGTCTTCCTTAGGTGTAGACTTCTCCATCTTATCAATGTCTTGGTTTGATCTTCCGTAGATTTCATCACGGCTTCTATGGCTTCTTCGATAGGATCATGAGACACAGCAACCAAATTCATCCTCACCATGCTTGATGAATATACATTGCCTTGTCACGTTCAGATAAATATCTACTATTTGTGGATAGTCAGTCTTTATTTATCTGGTAAGAACTCAACCTTTCATTCAGGTCTAAGCTTGACATGAGGTATCATTGAATCTGAGGATCGCTTTGGATGCTAAGTTGTTAAGAAATTTATGCAAAATTCATGCGATGATAATGGTGCTGATATGATGGCTAAGGCATTACGAGAGGAAGTTTGAAGTTTGTTGTGAGATCGCCGGTTTGGCGGTCATCTCATAGTTGTGAGGGGGGAGATTTGTTAAGGTTTGGGCTCCTTCCTATGTGGAGTAAAGCCTTGACATTGTGAGGCCCACTTGTCTCCCTTATTTAAGTGGAGAATTCGATTAGGGCACAAGAGTGTGCTCATTTTGTGAAATATAGCAACAAAGAGAGAAGGAAAAGAAAAGCTTTGTGATTTTCGCATCCACCAGGAAGCATTTCAGATTTAGCTGCCCGGTCGTTCAGATTGGATCGGGCTGATTTTTTGGACAGAAGGTTCGGAGAAAGCGTGATACTTCATTCTTCTGGTTGGATCGTCAATACGATATCTGACGAGTGAGATAAATGCTTCGCGGTTATATTACGCTTTTTAGGGGTCTTTCTTTTTTTCTTCTTATTTGCATTGGAAGCATTGGTGTTTGATTCTAGTTGTTGGCTATAGCACATTTTGGTGCGCTTGACTCTCTTGTACCTCGGCCAGTCGTAGTGGAGCTATTTCTTTGAGTGCAGACGACCGTGGTTTTATCCTTTACTTTAAAGGGTTTTCCACGTTAAACAAATTGTGTCTCTTATTGCTATTGATTTATGTTTTTTGCGCTATATTTTATTGGTCCTCCCTCATTAAGTTCTTGCAAGTAAAGGGAATTTAATTGTGCTACCTTTTTGCTCTGTTATTCGGTTGTTATTGTGTTGGCGGTTTCCTATCAGTGGTATCGGAGCGGGTTATCAACAAGTCTCGGCCTGGGAGAAGCTGGTTGTTGCTCCTCCGACCCAAGGCTCGATGTGTGAGAGGGAGATTGTTGGGTTATCCACGCCCGGTTGTGGAAGGGGTTGGTGATGAGTTTATAGAGTGTGAGGAAAACCTCATCTCATGAGCTAGCTTTGGGATTGAGAAGGCCAAAGATCACTAACAGCAGACTAGTAGCTTCACTACTAGGTAATGATATGAAAACTAAACCAACCTATCTATAATTTCTTCCATCCCATAGCGAATTCTTGAACCAAAGAACAAGAGACTATCAATGAGGAAAGCCTTCCTATTGGCTAGATAATTTATATTCCAAAGTATTGAGAGTGCATTGAGCTAGGCTTTACCGTATAAGCAGAAGTATATATATACATGCATAAAGCTCCAATCTTCAAGAGTTTAACCATTAGCAGAAACATAATTAAAGAAGCATCAAAAAAGCAAATCCCCTTCAAGTCACGAGCAATATATTCTGACCAAACAAAATTATTGAAGCTCTGTCATATCTTTGAAAGGAGATCATTTAATGTTATGGAAGGAAGGAAGCTTCACGATTAGTCTTTTTTTTCTGTGTGCAGCCAAAAGGAAGGCACAAAGTATCATCCAAATCGGGGCCTTGCACAATTTATGTTCTTAAATCATGGGATTTCACCTTAAGTTACTACACTCTAACAGATAATTTACATTTTTCGAGTTATTACCAGAAATCGACCTCGGATATACTTGATCAAAATATCATTCCAAGACACATATTTAATTTGAAAAATGACATTGTTATATGACATTCAACCCGACTTGAACTCAACAACCAGGGACAGAATATAGGACTTCTACCAATCGGGCCAAGAGGAACTGGTGTATAAAGATAAAAGTTTGTTTGGGCTCTTTGTTTGCATATTACATGCAGCCTATGCAAGAAAATGATTCCAAAACCAAAAATTTGCATGGTGATGAGTGTAAAACTCATCTATGTTTTGAGTTCATTTCACGTGTTATTTGAGCATTTTATATCCATATTCATGTAAAACTCATACCATTTCCTCCAAACTTGGTTTTGTAGGATTATTGATGAAAAGCAAGTGACTTGGCAGAAGTAGGCAATATATACAAAAGAAGAGTCAATCAGGTGTCTCACAACGCATCACCGGGAAGATGAATTTTTCTGTACTGGATGGAACTTCAAATGGTTCAAATATCCCCATGGTTGTATTCTTCATTCAAATAGCTTTCCAACGACACCTCACACTCCCAAAACCGAGTTCAAACGAAGAAGTTATGTCATCAACAAGTTGGAGAAGAAAACAAGTCCCTTAGCAGATTTTGTCGAGACAAAACCGGTGACAACTGTCCTAGCGGCAAAGCCGGAGTGACAAAGATTTTGTCGGGACAAAGCCAGTGACAAAGCTGTTGCGACAAAACCAGATTGCAATCGTAATGAAAGCTTGCTTATGATAAAACCGGATGTTTTCTGCGAGTTAGCAACAAAATCTGTCGCAACAAAACTAGATTTTGTCGCGACAAAGCCAATGACAAAGCTTTAACTGCGACAAAGCGGTTTATTCGACAGGTCGCGACAGGCTCTGTGACAAAACCAGATTTTGTTGTGAGCTTAAGACAAAGCAGCTAGGCCTTTTTTTTTAAGCTACGAAAACTATTGTTTTAGATTTGTTTTCAAGCCCATTTCACCCCTAGGACTATAAATACTAGTTTTTTAGGTTTTCGAGCTGACGAGGGAGGTGGGGAGAACACCTCTCATGGGGTTTCTCTCTAAATTACCAATTTTTAGTTTTTCGCGCAAAATTTTGATTTTTAGTAGATCTTAGAGTAGTTTTAGGTATTTTTATTTGCATTGAAGAGATTTCGGTCTTTATACATCAAAGATTCAAATTTCATTATAGTTCAAACAAATATTGAAACTAAAATGGATTTTCTCTCCTCCTTGTCTCTTGATTTCTTTCTTCATTTTCTTACTTTTGTTTGATTAGTGATGATTACGGAATCCGATAATGGAGCATTAAACACCCTCCCAGGGGTGGGGTTAATTGATCAACATTGATTTGTAGATTCTCAGTTATTTTGTGGGTTTGAAAACTGAATTTATATAATTGGTATTGTTCATATAATTAGATGTTCGGAATATTAGTAGCTTTTACCCAAAAAAGAGTTGTATCTTTTCTCTGATTTTCAGGAGCCCTCTGAGTGACATAGAGATGGAGATTCCTGAGTAAAAGAAGTAGCAGGGTATGTTAGATGTCTTGTAGAACTAATGAACTCTAAAAGATTACTTTGATAGATCACTAATTTACTCATGGTGTGAGGATTAACTAGATGATGTATCAGTTTAATGTTTAGAGGTCTCACCTCAAATTGATAGAATGACCTTGATCCTGTGTTAGCATAGATCTAATCAGGAGGAGAGAACTTTATTAGATTTAATGTATGAGGTACCAATTACATTAGAAGGCTTGCATTATCCCCTGTCTATAGGGGCAAATTACTTCAATCCTAAGATTTGATTGTAAATGCTTGAAAAGGAAAAATATCCATATCTTAGAGACTCATGTCTCTGAAAGGAACATGAATCTCTATTATTGAAATGTATGGTGTATGGAAATCCAAGCTATACTACATTGCTCTTTGACAAATCCAGCCATTCGACTCCATAGTATTTAAGCTTTCAAATAAACACAAATTGTTTGTAATAATTATCCCATCCCTAGTGCCTCTCTTCATACATTATAGAATTAAGTAGTTGTTTGTTTAGTAGATTTTAGGATTAGTTTAAATCAATTTTTATTTCAATTAAATTGATTTTATTCCCACATCCTATTTAATTAGCCCCTAAATAGTGAAGAGCCCTTGTAATCGGGGTGATCAAATTCCAATTCGAGAGAACCTCCAATCCTCGTGGGTACGATATCCGTACTTTTAGAGTCCACTTTATTACTTGTATGACCCGTGCACTTGCGGAAAGGGGATGAGTGTTGGTGATACTTTTTCATTTGATTTTTGTAGTACCCTTACTTTTGTTTCCATCGGAGTTTTGAGTATTTACCACATTCACTCCACTATATTTTTCATATATACATCCATTTGGTCCCTCAACAAGTTTTTAGCTTGCAGATTCTTGGGGACTTTAGTTAGTCTTTGGTGGCCGGGTGTCGGGAAGGTGGTCAACAAGTTTAGGCGCCGTTGTCGGGTGGACTTTAGTTAGTCTTTAGTTGCGGGTGTCGGAGAAATTTGGTCCTAACAATGAGTCACATGGATGGATGGGCGGGGATTCCATTTAGGTTTTGTCAAAAACATGAGTGTCACTTGACTCAACCTGGGTGCCTAAATTCGAAATCGGCAAGTCATATAGTATCGTCTAGCTCCATCGCCCAAAAGTAACAATATACATTCTAGCTAAAGTTGCAAATTTTGCATCGTCTTGCATAATTTTCTTCATTCTTTACCTATTTGATGTGCCTATAACATCATATGCATTTATTCTTGTAAAGATTGTCAAGCACTCCAGTTAAGCGAAGGCAGTTCAGAATTTAATTCACGAGGTAATACCAAGTATTTCCATTCAGACCAAAAGCAAATGCAGTGCTTCACTATTCATATTCAAGCTCTTCGACATTCTTATGCTATTGAGTAATATATCATAAAGTAATGTAGGTGGATTATCATAATAGAAGTTTCCATGAAAATCATATACTACAAAACTTATTTTCCAAACAAGGGAAAATTTATCCATATCCATTATCACATAAAAAAAATTGATAAATTATCATCCAGTGTCCGACCGGAAACCACGAAATAATACTAATCACTAAAAGGCCAACCGAGGAAACCATAAAAATGTATTAAAATATTTTGAGTTCTCTCAAGATTACACTTGCTTAGATGATGAGAAACTTCAAAGTAAGTCACAGAGGTTTGGTCTCCCACAGAGTCTTCAACCACCAGTGTTCACATATATATATATATATATATATATATATATATATATATATATATATATATATATATATATATATATATCTATATATATATATATATATATATATATATATATATATATGTTCACATTCAAATTAAATAAAGAAGCGGTATCGTTTCCCTTTTTGTTTTGAAGTTTTGAATTACTTCTCCTAGGAATCATATACCAATCATATCATCAACGCCTCGAGGGAACAAAGAGGAAATGCGCAATTTGATTTATCGACATTAAAATTAAAAAATTAAAAAAAACAACCACGAAAATATGGGTTGTCGGGAGGTAAATATAATATAGAAGGGCTGACAGCATTACATAACCGTTAAAGAAATCAGTCTTGGTACCTTTGAGTTCCATGCTCACAAAAAAACAAGTCGGATGATAATTTTAAAGCGATAGCACGGTGGAGCGCATTCATTCAAAAACATTAGTCATGCATACGGGTATGCTATGCTGTACACTCATACTTCGATCCTCATGCAATCTAAATTCAAGTGGTGCGTAAAAATAAAAGCGTGATTACAAGCGATCTGACAGTTTATTTTCCTTTTTCCTCATATGCCCAGAAACGACCATCTTCATAATTTCTGAGTTCGGTTCATTCTGTCTTGGAACACCCATGGCGAGAAGGGTTGCCATTCGACTAGAAAGTGAAACTTCATTGTTCACCCATTATCCATTTCTTTCTCGACATTATCTAAATCATACCTAGAGGCCTTAACAATTGGAGTAAGAAGTTCGGAAAAAAAATCTAAAGATAGGCACCTTCACACCTATGCGGTGGCATGAGTCCATCAACTTTGGTTCCTAGTCCGACAGAATATCCATTCTCACGAAGATCTTGGTTTATAATATATCATTTCAAGAAAAAGCACAGGGCATAGAGTAGCCGTAAATCATGAATCCCTGTGAGATACATGTGATTAAATCACATTCGAAAAAATCAAACAAATTCCTTTTCAACACAAAAAGTGACATAACAATTGTAAAAATAAATATTAGCAAAAAAAGAAATCCATCGAGAAGAAATTTTAGGTGCAATCGTGTTTGATAAGCTAACTAACTTAACATCATGTTTTGGAAATCACTGCTTCTCTGACGAACAATGCGAAACTTTCTATATGTATATTCATATATTCATTTGTATGGGTTTTTCTCCGTCACGAGCATGAATGCTTGCAATGTGAAATGAGGAGTTTTCATCGATAAGATAATTTCAGCATTCAATCGACGAAGGATCACGTTAACCGACATGCAATGCGGCATGAAATCTGCGAGATCGCGATTATCTACATGGAAAATAAGAGTACAAAATGGAAAGCAACCACTAGTGTTCTTTTCAGATGTATTTGACCCTCAAGACTAGAGGACAACTTTTTATCTAGATGGCAATCTTTATTGTAATCTTTATTTTACCTTTTTGTATATTATTTCTTACCTTTTTGTATAATTCTTAAAGGTTATAATGGATGTTTGGGTGTAGTGAACTAGTATTATCACCCTTGAAAATTCGTTTCATTCTTCATGGTATCAACGCTTCTCTTCTAGAGAGTTCCATACATCATAGGCGGTCTCCATTCCATCTAATAGAAGCATCACATCTTTTGTCATGAGTCCGAAAGCCACGATGTAGTAGACCCAACGTTGTGAGACCATGCATGTCGGCCCGATCATTGGCCTCCTCTCTTTCGGTATCCATTATCTCCTTTGATATATCCCTTTTTATCACGGAGATGATGAATTAATCGAGACCGAATGGGGAAAGAACTTATGGCGCCATAAGGTAGTTTGACACATTGAGTTTGATGGAGATGAGGAATTGAGGCATTGATGGAATGGTTTGGATGCTAAGAGTAGTTTCGAGATTTGCCATGAATTTCACTTGCTGCATTACCATGAAGAATGAAGCGAATTTTCAATGGTGATAATACCCGGTTACTACCCAGGACATCCATTATAACCAAAGAATATACAAAAAAGGCAGAAATAATATACTAAAAGGTAAAATAAAGATTCACGATAAGGTGTCATCTAGATAAAAGGATTATCTTCTAGTCTTGAGAATCGACACGTCTAAAGAATACTGGTGGATGTTTTCCATTTTGGGCTTTATTTCAATGAACAATTATGATCCTTGGCCGAGACTCATCTTCGGCGGTCCCACTAAGCATACCGGAGTGCTGTGTTTTCTAGGAGCCAAATTGTATTTCTTGGTCACTCTAAGCGCCAGCCCACGAGTTTCTAGATCAACAAGTTCACAAGAATTTAAATGCTCCCGGTCGCTTGCATCGGGTACTCTGAAATAACTTGTCTTACTTTTCTTCTTCGTGATATAGGTATTCCAATTCATTGAACCTCCTTAAAGCGTATGTGATAACCTCACGCACTCCCACATAACAATAAATCCACATCTTCCATGCTCGATCAGTATATTAGATTAGTATCATTTTGTCACGAAAGGTTGCGATGGAGTTCTTGTTACATGTTATATCCCATCATCTCTACAAATTGCGATCTTTTCACAAAGGGATTACCTAAGAACTCCTTTCAAGTCTTAGATCCAAGCTAGAGGTGCACCGATTCACAGGCCCTAGCTTGAAGTCATAAAATAATTTCAACATTAATGATGATTGTTATTTGTTTTGAAAATGTTTGCAATGATGGGAAGCACTAGTGATGTTTGCTTTTTATGTTTAATATTTCTTTACTTTATTATATTTTATTATTAGATAAAAAATTTAGACAATATTTAGTGATATATATATATATATATAATTTTATTTATATTAGGTAGGGTGTGCATCGCCCAAAAAAGCCAGCGCCTCAAAGTGTCCCATGCGCTTTAGGCCCAAAGGCTTTAACGTCTCGTCATGAATAACTATGAGTTCGTAGTGCATCACGTCCCAATTTATAAAAGAGTTAAAGATTTTAATGAAGAAAAAAACATAAAATATTTTAGTTTTTTTAATCTCTTTGATGCATATGAAACAAAAATGAAAATGAGATAATGGTTCATTAGCTGTTTTTTATAATAGAGATTACATTTGATTAATAAATTTTTTCAGTATACAGTAAATCTTTACTTTATTTTTAATTTTTATAATGGTTTCGTGATATATATAATATCAATTTTAGTTTTAGTTTTAAAATTTTTATAAATTATAATGAAGTGCTTATTTATTAAAGCACTTCAAATTTACTCATGTTTATGATGGTCTTTTGGTCATTTTAGTACATTATAATTAGCATTAGTAATACATCCAAACACCTTAAAATAATGCATAAACGCTTTTAAAATATGCATCCAAACACAAATAGTTTATTAAATAAAGTACTTATGACATAAACTCTCATATAATAGCTCTTATAAAATAAGAGTGTTTAATTAAGTACATTTACACAAAACGAGGGCCAAAACGCAGAGAAACATCCATAAAGTGAGGCATACTATTCAATGCAGCTGAGATAATAACCACTAACATGAAAAGCGCAAACGAGTAAGTGTGAGTGACTAAAAGAGAGGAGTGGCCACTTTTTGTGCATTGGAGACTACATGTGGACAGATGAATATATAGGGCCTATTTGTTTACAGTTTTTGAAAACTGTGTTTTTGTTTTGAAAAATAGGGAGAACCAGGAAAATGCAAAGAACATGTTTTTTTATTTTTTCTTTGGCACTCCACCATATAACTCAAAAACACTAAATTCAGATAACAATAACAGATTTAAGAGGCAGCCACTTATGGCATTCTATTGCCAGCACGATTAATGCGGTTTATTAGCCTGAAAAGATCAAATCCACCCAAATCTTTTTCTGATTCAACCAACACTTGAACTAGTAAGCTTCACTACTAGGTAATTGTCTGAAAACTAAACCAACTATCACAACTTCTTCCCATCCACCATGGTCTTGAACCAAAAGAACAAGAATTTATCATTGAAGAAAGCCTTCCTATGGTTAGATAATTTATATTCCAAAGTATTGAAAGTGCCCATTCAGCTAGAGCTTCTGACCTTAAGCGAGTATATATATATACATGCATAAAGCTCAAATCTTCAAGAGTTTAACCATTAACTTGAAACATAATTAAGAAGCATCAAGCAAATCCCCTTCAGTCCCTAGGCAGTATATTCTGACGAGCAAAGTGAGAAGAGGCTCCATGTCGTATCCTGCAAAAGTCATTTAATGTTGAGAACTATAATTCGTCTTAATGCCCAGCCAAAAGGCACAAAGTTTCATCAAATCTGGGTGCTTGCACAATGGTATGTTCGCCAAATCATGGGATTTCACCTTTAAGTTTACTACACTCTAACGAGATAATTTAGCACCAGAGTTATTTACTTGAAATCGACCTCCCGAGATATGCCAATCAAAATATCATTCCAAGACACATCTTTAATTTGAAAAAGACAACATTTTATATATGACATTCCAACCACGACTTGAACTTAACAACGGGGGCGAGAATATAGGACTTCTAAATCGGGCAGAGGAATGGGTGTATAAAGGTAAAAGTTTGTTTGGGCTCTTTGTTTGCATAATACATGCGGCTAAGCGAATGATTCCAAAACCAAGCTGCATGAGTCACTTGGATGGATGGCGAGATTTCATTTAGGTTTTTGTCAAAAACATGAATGTCACATGACTCAACCTAGTTGCCCTCAATTCAGAAATCGGCAAAATTCGTATAAAAGTGACTCCATGGCACAAAGTAACAATATACATTCTAGCTAAAAGTTGCAAATTTTGTATCATCATAATTTCTTCATTCTTTAACTATTTGATGTGCCTATAACATCTCATATGCATTTTGTTCTTGTAAGATTGTCAAATACTCCGATTCTTGAAAACTTTGAGAATTTGTCGACGAGTAATACCCATTATTTCCATTCTAGACCCGAAGCAAATGCAGTGGTACTATTCATATTCAGCTCTTTGGCATTCTTGTGCTATTGAGTAATATATCATAAAGTAATGTAGGTGGATTATCATAATAGAAGTTTCCATAAGAAATCACATACTACGAAAAGAAACTTATTTTCAACGAGAGAATTTATCCATATCCATTATCACATAAAAAAATTTATAAATTATCATCAGTGTCAACGGGAAACACAAAAATAATACAATCACTAAAGGCTAACGGGAAACCATAAAAATGTATCAAAATATATTGCGAGTTCTCTCAGATTACACCATTTGCTTAGATGATGAGAAACTTCAAAGTAAGTCCACGAGAGGTTTGAGGGTCTCCCACGAGTCTTGACCACCGGTGTTCACATATATATATATATATATATATATATATATATGTTCACATTCAAATTAAATAAAGCGGTATCATTTCCACTGTTTGAGATTTGAATTGCTTCTCCCCGGGAATCATATACCAATCATATCATCAACGCCTCGGGAACTGGGAAATCTGCAATTTCAATTTATCGACATTAAAATTAAAAAAATTATTGAAAAAATAAAAATAAAACAACGCAAAAATGGGGTTTGTGGGGTAAATATAATATAGAAGGGAGTGACAACATTTGCATAACCAAGTTAAAGAAATCAGTGCGAGTGCCTTTGAGATTATCTGACAAAAAACAAATGGAGATGATCATTTTAAAGGCAATTTACCGCAGTGGAACCGCATTCATTCAAAAACATTAGTCATGAATCTGGGGAATGCTATGCTATGCTATGCACTCATATTTACGGTCTCATGAAATCTAAACTGAAGTAGTGTAGAAAAAGCGATTGGCCGTGCACCAGTTTTTTTTTCTTTTTTTCTCCTTTGCCCGAACAACCATCTTCATAATTTCTAGAGTTCAGTTCATTCTGTCTTAAGACACCCATGGCGAAGAGAATTTTCCATTCGGCTTAGAAAGGTGAAACTTCACATTTGTTCACCCATTATCCATTTCTTTCTCTGACATTACTCCCAAATCATGCCTAGAGGAAGGCCTTAACAATTGGAGTAAGAAGTTCGGAAAAAATCTAAAGATAGGCACCTTCACCTGTACGGTGGCATGGAGTCCGTAACCTAGTTCCTAGTCATTGAATATCCATTCTCACGATGATCTTGGTTTACATAATATCATTTCAAGAAAAAGCCGGGGCATAGAGTGTTGAATATTTTCAAAATGGGTTTTATTTTGGGGTTTTCGAAAATTTCTTTATTATACAGAAAGCTAGCATATACATCGAAAAACCGAGAAAGAATTTTAGTGGCTTAATAAGTCATTAGTTTTGATTTATGGGTTGAGCCCCAAGGGGTACCAAAGTTTTGTGAGGAGGGAGGACACAAGAAGGGTTGGGTCATTAGATCCAGTGGACCCTATTCTTTTTGGGTAAAATCAGAATGGGTTGGGTTTAGGCCCGAAGTAGGTGCGGATGTGTATGGTATGAATGGGTGTAATGGATCATGGTTGTGGCCAGATTGATGAATGCTATTCGCCCGACGGTACATCAAAGAGCACGGTCGTCCCATAAATAGGGGTCCCATCCAACATTTATATGATCCCATTTTTCAGAAATTGACTTGTCTTTCTGAAATCTCTCTCTCCCTCTCTACTGTTTTTCTTATTTGTGAGATTTTTAGCTTTCGTTCTGTGTTCCAATTACTGTAGAATTGAAGCGTAGTGTCTTGGTTTATTTGAATTATATCACAAGGGTATTTTGCTCTATTTTCGTTCGTGCATACGTAGATAGAAGATCATCAGATCAGCCTCGTTTTATCCTAAGGCGAATTTACAGTTAACCCAGTGCACACTTTTTGGTGGGGGCAAATATTATCTTTAGGAGCGGCGATAGCATTGACTTGAGGCGTCACGTTTACATTTGGAGTTTGGCAAGCGACCACGAGCTATGACATTCTAAAGACAATATTTATGCCATGACCAGCTAGACGAATATCAACTCCAATTGCTAGAAAATTACATCGGGCAAGAAGACTTGCGAAAGAAGCGATAAGACGGGTTTTTATAGGCGTCGTTTGTACGTAAAAGGAGATATTTTCAAGGCGGACTGAAGAGGAATTTTCCCGACCATTCAAAACTATTTTTCAGATTGTGGAAACTTATAATCGGGCAGTTGAACATTTATTTCCTGATTTGTTAATTGAGTTTCAGTTTGAGAAGTTGAATATTGATTTGTAATTGTAATTTCTTGGTTAGTAAATTTCAATTATAATTAATAATACAAGAAATACAATAAGCTCAATCCACTTCAACAAATGACTCAGAATTTTATGAAGTTAAATGATTAGATGGAGAAATTTTAGGCATTAGCGAGAAGAAGATGCATTTCCTACTCACCACATAATTTGGCTATGTTCTGAAAACACCATATTCGAGGAGGAGCAAGAAAATGAAACATTAGCTCAGACTCGAGGAAGAACAAAGCGGGAGAATGATGACTCCATTTGCGAGGACCGCATTACGAGATGCTTTGCAGACTCTGTTTGACATCTACCTGACTTGTGGAAGCTGCCCGAAGAACTATGGGACTGTAGAAGCTAAGTATCCTAACGGAGGATGCAACAAGCAAAAATTTCTAGTTAGTCATTTTATGAAATATAGTATGGTAGATAATATACTTGTTATGGATCAATTTCATGAGATACAACATATTCTTAGTCAATTTAAAGCAACAAAAGATGAATATGGATGATACCATAGTTGTCTTCTACTATTGAAAAATTGCCACCTTCCTCGAAGAGGTTTGAAAAGTCTTAAGCAGAAAAGGAAGATCTTACTCTCTTGAGACTAGCCAAACACCTTCGATTGGAGGAAGGGCTAGACTCAAAGAAAGTAAAGATGAGATTGGAGCTCATGTCTGAAGTCCGTGTGGTGGAGGACAAAGGAAATGTAGGGAAGTTCTGTAATAAGAAGGCGCAATAACAAAAATCAACCCAACTCGGACTCAAAAGAAAAAGAAAGGTGCATGTTGGTTACGTGGCGAGCGGGACAAAAGTGAGTGTCTGGCCATTCAATAATAAGAAAATTCCAGCATCGTAGTCCAAGAATAAATTTGTGACTGTTATTTCGAGGGGTTAATATACTCAAGGATGCCGATGATCGATGGATTCGATTCTCGAGCTACAAGGCATGCTTGCAATGATAAGAGCTTTTTCAACACCTATGAACCTAAGTGGATGATGGAACAGCTTCATACGGGCAACTCTTCAACAAATTACTATTAAAGGCAAAGGCACGCGGATTTAGAATTCACTTCTCGGAAAATCGCGGTTCATTAACCAATGTATGTTATGTACCGTGCTGGGAAAACCTTATATCGAAGTCGCTTTTAATAAGCATGGTTTCAAGCTAGTCTAGTCGATAAGTTTATGCCTATCTAAGGGTGGAATTTTATTGGGAAAGGATATTTGTATCAAGGAATGTTTAAGCCTAAAATTAATAAAAATAAATAATTCTATTTATATGTCGATTCTTTTATTTATGGCATGCTAGATTAGACATGTTATCACTAGGAAAATGAATGATATGGTTGAATTAGATGAATTCCTAAGTATGATAATAACATAGAGGATAGATGTAAATATGATGTAAAAATTCAAAATAACTAGAATGGCATTTCCTAAAGGAAAGAACCACGTTTACTAACTATGTGACATGGCTAGCAACCTACTGGGAGGAGGCAAAAGTATTTTGTGACATTCATGATGATTTTTCTAAATTTATTATATTTATATATATTTTCAGATTCAAAAGATGAGGTACTTAGCAAATTTATGGTTTATAAAATAGTTGAAAATCAATGTAATGTCAAAATAAACTGGCTTATGTTTGATAGAGAGGAGAATATCATTTTCCGAATATTGTGAAAATGTGGGCATATACAAACCTTTTGTATCTTTTATACACTCTCAACAAACGTGTTGATGAAAGAAAGAATGGGACCTTAACTCGAAATGATAAATGCTATGCTCTCTAATTCGTGCTTAACCACCGCTATTTGGGTGAAGCTTTGCTTACTCGTATATATACTTAATAGAATTCCTATTAAAAGAATAACATTACTCCTTATGAGCCTGAAAAACAAGAAACCTAACTTGTTATTTTTAGAACTCGGGGTTGTAGTAAGCAATCAGGCGATCGTCTCGATCCTAAAAGGAAAAAGTTGGGAGAAAAAGGGATCAATGTATATTCTCAGCATGCTTTTTACATAGTAAAGCATAAAGGTTTTTGGTACTGAGCCCAATAGTTCAAGAGGAGTAAATACACCATAGAATCACGTGATGCGCATTTTATGAATAGAGATTTACTACTATACCAAGATTAGAATCTAATCAAGAAAAGGAATTTATTCTTTTACCTTCGAGAAAAGTAAAGAACCACCTAGTGAATTCATCAACCTTAGAAGGAGTAAAAGTGGCAAGGATCGCAAAGTCTTTTGGTCCCGATTTTGTTGCGATTCAGAGAAGGAACTAGAATTCTTAATAGGCATATAATGGTTTCGATCTGGTCATGGAACTCTGATCCATTAACCTTGAGGAGGCTATGAAATCTAATGACTTCGCTTCCTCGGAAAGAAGCAATTAATGATGAGATGGATTCTATTACGGGAAACAAAACATGGAAGTTTGTCGACCTACCTCCGGATCTAACCATTCGGTTGTAAATGGATTTTCAAAAAAAACGAAGGTTGACGGGACTATCGATAAGTTCAGCAAAGATCGTTGTTAAGGGCTTTATTCAAAAGGAAGGGATTGGATTATTGATACTTATGCTTCGTCACAAGAATCTCTACCATTAGAGTATCATTTGCCCTACCTTTCTATATAAGCTTCAAATTCATCAAATGGATGTTAAAATGGGATTTCCTAAATGGAGAGTTAGAAAAAGAAATATATATGAAACAACCAAAGGGCTTCACAGAAGTGACAAGGTCAATAGCGTAAGTTTGTAAACTAATTAAATCACTTATGGACTTCTTAAACAAGCACCTAAACAAAGGGTATAAAAATTGATAAGGTTATAATATCAAATGGTTATTGGATACATGAATCAGATAAATGTGTTTATAGTAAGTTTTCTGGTAAAATAGGTGTAGTTATATGCTTATATGTAGATGACATGTTAATTTTTGGTACTGATCTTGAAATTATAGAAAGTACAAAACAATTTTTATCATCAAACTTCCAAATGAAGGATATGGGCATGGATGTTATTGGGAATAAGAATTAAGAGAGAAAATGATAAGTTAATTTACTAATCATATTATATTGAGAAAATTCTAAGAAATTTAATCAATATGATAAGACAACCATGTCAACACCTTTGATCCACATTTTAAATTGTATCCTAATACTCGTGGTTGCTGATCAATTATTATATTCAAGGGTGGTCAGGCTTGATAGTATGCAATGACCCGCACTAATTCGATATCGCTTTCATAGCAGGGAAACTTCGTTGATATACTAGTAACTCCAAGCTCGCATTGGCATGAAATTAATCGAGTATTGAAATACTTAAGGAAAACTATATTTATGAATAGTTCATACAAACTTCGCCTGTATGATACACAGATGTTAGTTGATAATCAATATGAAGATCATTCTTCTATCAAGGGTCGGGATCTTTACACTGAGGCAAGGTAACTCTCCTGGTGTGGATCAAAGAAGCAAGACGTGCATCTCAAATTCAACCATGGTCGATTTGTGGCATCGCTTCAGCGTTACAGGGAGAATGGCTAAGAAATTTCACTAGAAATACCGTGTGGTTCAAAACTAGTGGCACTAGTATCTTTGGCTGTGGTGATAGCCAGCAACTCTCTTTCACGAGCTTATAAATAAGATTATAAATGGTAAGTCTAGGAATATAGGACTTAGATATAAGTATGTGAGACGCTGGATAACCGGGATGGTGTGGCAACCATACCTATGTGTAAAGTCAAGTGAAAATTTTGTCGATCCTTTAACGAAAGGACTTGCAAGGATTCGGGGTGTGGAAACATCAAAAGGGATGGACTTAAGCCCACATAATTTAATCACTCCCGGTAAACCTCGACTCAATGCTTGAAACACTGTTCAGTTCACGAGCAAAGTACACCATATGTCAGGTTGGGTAAAGCACTTAAGATTCTTAATCAATATTGAGAATCCCAATGAATTCATCCCCAAGGTTGAAGCAGCCATACTTGTAATGTGAAAGGAATGAGGATGAGTTATTTAACTCTTTTTAATAGACTTACAACTAAGTAGTCGAGGTCAGAGTTGTGGGTACTTTATAAGTCTACCTATACGAGTGTGAGGTGGTGCCGCCTCCTATGACATCCAAGGGCTTTGATTCTAGAAAGCACTCATGAAATAGATAAAGATCCAAGGCCAACTTACTCGTTTGCTAATACTTCTAGGTATTTTGTCTTGTGTGTGAGATATGTCTGGTTAATCATATAAGATCGCTAGTTCGTGATTACGTCTACTTGCGCCATTCGTTAACTTTTGATGAGTTTTCACTAAAGTGAAAGGTTCAAATCAATATGATACCTTCATCTATGCATAAGGTCAGCTGGCAAAACCAAGAATCATCATCTTCAGATTTTGAAAATGGTGGGGATCGTGGCTTTTCAAAATGGGTTTTGCTTGCTAAAATTTCTTTGTACTTAAGAAAGCTAGCACTGGCCTCCACATCGAAAAACAAAAGAATTTAAAGGGTTTTATGTCGCTAGTTTTTGACTTACGGGTTAAAGCCCTAAGGTACGCCAAAGTTTTAAGAGGAGTGAGGGACACAAGCAAGCCGGGGTACTAGGACTAAGTGACCCTATTCTTTGCAAAATCGAATGGGCCGGGCTCGGGTCCCGGCGTGGCGATGTGTCCTGCACGAATGGTGTGGCCGGATCAACTGGCCAGACCGCTGATGTGTCTCTGTCACGAATGTGTACATCCAAAGGGGCACGCTTGTCTATAAATGGGGTCCCATCCAACATTTATTTGATCCCCATTTTTTTAGAATTGACTTTGTTTTTCGAAATTTCTCCCATCGCTTTTTCTTATTTATGAGACTTTAGTTTTCTGCTCTGCCTCACTATCGCGTAATTGAAGCAGAAGGTTCGTTTATTTGAATTATAACACAAGCAGTTTTTCTATTTTCGTTGGTACATACACGTATTAGAAGATCATCATATCAGCCTCATTTTATCCTAAGGCGAATTCTTCAGAAGTTAACCCTGCACACTGGGTGGGGCAAATATTTCAGAAAGTGACGAAAGTAACGTGACTCGAGACGTACATTGCTTTGGATTTGCTGTGGCGACACCGAGCCTTTCAACATGAGCAGCCATAAATCATGAATCCCTCAGATGGTATGTGATTAACGTCCACTAATGTGCTTTAAGAGTGTAAACTTAAGCCATGTCATGACGCACAAACCCACTCGATTTTACTTAATGTTATTTCTCCTTCCTCAAATTTCGTTAATTCCGTCGTAGTAAATCGTGATCACTGTTCAAAACAAAGATCCAAAAGAATTTCCCACCTCCATTTACCAATTACCCTGGGGAAAGCTACCGCAGTACCTGTACTCATTCCAAGTTTATGAAGACCCATCCTCATCACACAGAGCCTTTCTTACCCAATTAACCCTTGTTACAATCCCTCAAATAGTTTAACATGCATTTAAAAGTGAGAATCAAAGGAAAGAGTGGAAGAGGAGATACTAGCTCTTGAGAAAAACCAAACTTGGGAAATGGATGAATTACCGAAGGGTGAAAAACCTGCTGGATGTAACTGGGCGTCATTTTCAAATATATTCAATGTGGAAACATTTGGGTAACCCGTAAGGCTAAGAAAACTTACGGTGGAAAACCGAAAACATTCAGAAGAAAGATGAATAACATTCATATATTACTATCCTCGGGCAATCAACTTTGCTGTCTTTGCAACAACCTGATGTTAAGAATGTATTCGCGTGGTGTAAGAAGAGTACATGGAAACATCGTCGAAGTTTTAATGAAGACTAGTTAATGCATTTATTTGCATCCATGATCATTTATAAGAAAATGGTCATGTAAATTGAAAACGAAAATGATGAGACCTCGAAGAGGGCAAAGGTAAAAGGAAACAAAAAATGAGAAATGAGAAAGGCCCATGAGAGGCCAATTAAGAAGGGAGAGAAACCTGTGGTGAAAGACCCAAAGTTTCACTCCCGAGAAGACCTTCTTAATGGACAAGGTAATAGGGTATGATGCATATCCTTCTGAAAGCCCGAAACAATAGAACATTTCTGATTATGCATCATTCATTGCATCTCATCATAATTCATTTGTGTGAATATTGTTGATGACTTGTCGACTAGTATAAATTGTGTGAATTCAGGTTTCGACGATGCTTAAATGTGTAAAATTCCGTGTGCGCTAGTGAAATGTTGTTTGATGATGCATCATGTATGTGTGTGTTGTAAGTTTTTATATTTATTTTTATTTAATTAGATTAACTTTTGAACCGTTATTCAACCGTTTATGTGATAAGAAATGTCTCGGATTATATGCTGTATATTAAGAAATCGTGGTGGGATTAAGGTATGTATATTATAAGTTTTATACAGGTTATTCATTAAACATTGGAACTTTAGCTATACCACTTAACCCCATTGCGTGAATCACACTCACCCCTTTATTCTAAACTTTTTAAATGCATAACTAGTTTTTGGTGAAAGCACAAGAAGATCCAGGATCGTAATTAAGATGCCCCAAAGCCACAAAGTTAATATAAGGATCGGGTCTCCTTTAATTTATTTATTTTAATTTCTCGACTTGTATTAAGTAGAGTTCATGAATTTCGAAATTCAACCAAATGTCGTTATTTTTAAAATATGGTTTGAAATTTCAAATAAAATTTTATAGATATTCATCAGAGCAACTTCGTTGGTATATTAGTGATAAAGGGTGATTTTGTAAATGGGTGAAGTAAAGAAAAAAAGAAAATGTAGTACTACCAATTGCTCGTCGACTCGAAAACCTCTGCATGGTCAAACCGTTGACGGGGATCGCAAGCTCTGACTATTGTTTTATAATCCGAGGCGTGATGCATATGGCTTGCATTCTTCCTCTTCCTTTTGTTCTTCTCACAATATTCTCCACTATCTTTAACCCATGAGATTTCGTGGGGCGCACGCCTAATAAAAAATACGGGCTCACTCACTTTGTTCATCAAAGAGGACTTCATTGACACAACTAAGAGAATTCTAAGCTTTGAAACCATTTATTAGAAACATAATAACCATCAATCTCTTCATATTTGTATGATATTTTCTACTTAATTTGTGCATAAGGTCCACATGATTTTATTTTTGGACTCCCCAGAATATTGTCCACATGTACTAATTCATAATCCTTCTCACGTGAGACTTTGGGCGCTAGCAATGGGTTATATTATGCTTCTTTCTAGCGACTCCTTGGAGGAGGAGGGACATTGTGTCTATGGCGTTGGGAGGCTATTCCATGGCATCTTGGGCTCAGTTCAAAACTAGAAGATATGGGTAGGCCAGTATTATTTTATATTTTGTTAGGAAGGTTTGTTAGGAAATATTTGTGAAACACTCTTTAATTTCTTACGTGTGTGGTCCCTAGCCTCCAAGTTGGAAAAGTAACACGGCCCAGGCCTCTTGTATTCAATAGTTAAATAAAAGATCCTTTGGAAGTGAATCCCTTTTGGCCTCTTGATTTTATTCCGGCATACGTATGACTAATAAAGCAAAACAATAAAAATAAAGAAAACAAAAGAACGGTCAGGAGGTTGGTGTTTTAGCATCAGACACATGATGATGAAAGGAAAGAAAGGGAAAGAAAGGATAACCGAAATTCCACCTCGATGCATGATTTTCTTTGCTAAACAACCATATTATATAATTATGTTCAATCAGAAAAGAGTAGTTGTTGTGGTATGTGGTTCATATTGAGGCTAAGAAGGGTTAAGCAAATACACGGCCGAGTGTAAGCATACTTAGAGTGACGAAGGCATTTACCCTTCATCCATAACCTCTTTTGTTGAGGGGTGAAATATCACGTTGATGTGCGGGGGTGAAGCCTGTGGTCTGATCTGGTATATTTAGGGTATAAGGATATTTATATGAATTTGATTATATCTAAGGCTATTATGAATACCCTCCTATATATAACCCTATTTTGGTGATAGTGAAAATTTTAAGCCATCGTTCCACAGTGATTCAGACACATTGCGAGATCATGTAAAATTTGTGTCTTTTCTCGTTTTATTTAATTCGTTTTTATCGTCATTGTTGCGAATCACAGCAATAGTGCATGTGGCATATCGAGAACCATTAGAATTAGTTAAACCTATAGCAGCGTCAACGTTAACATTTACATTCACCATGATAATGGCTTTTTGTGATAAAGCTCTTGCACCCTCACAGATCAAGTCAAAATTTCGTATAAACATTGGGAATTTGCCCGTAGCTGCCACAAGGATGCATTTAAAATTGACAAAATCCCAAATGGGATTTGTTTTATTACTCATCGAGGAAGTTTTGATGCTTGAGAATATGAATTCAAGAATAAAAAAGATAAAGAAATCAACATAAACATGCATGAGGATCTTAAACGTGGTTTATTGAGTGCCTTTACATCCACGAATGAGATACAAATCTTTCAATTATTCTTGAAAACCTGAGGGTATAAGATTTGAGTGCTCGTATTGAAAGCGGAGTGACTTGGAAAAATCACGAAGCAACAGAAACTCAAGATGCCCACAATACCAAAGAAAAAATATTTTGGTGAGGTAGAACACAGATGCGGCAAAAAAAGCAAGGACAGGGAAAATATTTGAAATGCAGGTGCCTCTAAAGTAATGACATGAAGGAGGGCTTATGGGGACAAGGAGGCGGTGAGAATCACAGGGGGTCTCATGTGGAAAGAGGCTATTAAGAGTGAAATTGATTCCATACTACATAACCAAACTTGGGAACCCAGTGAGGATCTTCCACCGGGTTGTGAACATCTAAGTTCCCAAGTGGGCAGTTGTTGAGAAAGGAAAGTAGATGGATCAATTGACAAGTACAAAAGCATGACTTGTGATCAAAGGCTACAAACAAGGCGAGAGGCCTTGACTATTTTGACACATATTCTTCGATGGCGAGGAATAAATTCCATAAGGATGGTGCTTGCGATTTCTGCCTTAAGAAACCTTGAAGTATATCAAATGGATGTGAAGACAGCCTTTCTTAATGGAGATTTAGATAAAGAAATCTACATTGAGCAAACTGAAGGGTTTTCTACTCGAGGATAAGAAAAGAAAGTCTGTAAGTTAGTCAAATCCTTGTATGGGCTAAAACAAGCACCGAAACAATGGCATGAGAAATTTGACAATATTGTGATGTCCATGAGGATTCAAGGGTCAATGGAGTAATGACAGAGTGTGTATATGTCAAGGATGCGAACATGGATATGTCATTATATGTCCGTCTGTAGATGACATGCTTATTGTCAACAGTGATGATAAGATGATCATATCTACTAAGAATATGTTGAATTCAAGGTTTGACATGAAAAACATGGGACCTGTTGATGTTATATTGGGAATAAAACTCATAAGAATATTAGATGGACTCATTCTAAGTCATTCATATTACGTTGATAATATTCTTGGAAAGTTTGATAAAGACAATTTTGGAATTGTTAAAACACCAGTTGATGTAACACTACATCTATCCAAGAATAAATAGGAGAGTGTTTCTAGTAGAATACTCGTGTCAGCGGTCACGATGGACCTAATGAAATTTGGCCCAACACGAACATAGCCTATTCATTAGTAAATTGAGTAGTCATACAAGTAATCCTAAAGCTAAGCATTGGCAAGGAATAATGAGAGTACTTAAGTACTTATGTTTTAGTCGTGATTATGGGCTACACTATACAAGATATCCTATTGTACTTGAAGTTACGGTGATGCAAACTGGATATCAAATGGTAAGAATTTCAAATCATAGTGGTGATGTGTTTACACTAGGGGGAGCAAGCAGTCTCATGGAAATCCTCAAAATAAATGGTTATTTGGATCAAGATGGAATCTGAGTTTATAGCACTTGATAAATGTAGGGAATAGGCTGAATGGCTACGCCACTTTCTAGAGGATATTCCAAGGTGGCCAAAACATGTGCCTCCAATATGCATACATTTTGATAGGCGGTTTGCTGTGGTAGAGCATAAACGGTATATACAATGGTAAGAATCTAGACACATATTCGGTATAGACACAACACCATTAGACAACTATATAATTGGGTTGTCTCTCTAGATTTTCTTAAAATCTGAAGAGAACATTATTGGATTCACTAACCAAAGGGTTAAACTAAGAGTTAGTTGAAAAGTCATCAAGGGAATAGGACTAAGCCTACTAAATTGTAAAGGCGTTAATTTTGATCACTGTGGCAGTCTCTTCCCTTTGTCCACATTTCTGTATTGAACAATGATGCTTATACAAAGTAGGTTAAGCTATGCTTTAATGATCTCTATTCATTTGAAAGAGTAACATGAGCTACTCTAATTTAGAGATCACTATGTAAAAAAAATTCAAAGTGGGACGCTTCAAAGGGAGTGAATAGAGGGCATTATTCCTATTAAAATCTTGTGAAACTAGGCTCATGTTCAAAGAAAAATGGCCAAAACGGACATAAAAGTGAAGCTAGGAATTGAATGTTAGGAAAGATTCCCATGTTAGGTATGTAAATCATTTACCTGGAAATGACAAAATGGTTGAGGGCGTCATGTCTCTTTGTTTAGTTAGTAGAGTAAACATACTTCTACAAAGGAAGGCTCAAAGGGTACCATCTACCTCTCCTATGCAGGTTTCAACTGATGTACTCTATCACTTATGAGGAAACATTTGTCCTGCCTTTGGGTGTCAATTTCATTCATGTGGGGAATTGTTGGATCCTTATCCATTTTATCTTAGATAAATTGATTTTTTACCTTTTATGAGCTGTTTAAAATTCCCCACTCGGTGAACTTAAAGCGGTTAGAGCTTCATCTTTCTTTTGTTTTCAGTTCATCTTCCTATGATTTATAAGTCTTAAAGGATCTCCTTTGGAAAAACAATCACGTAACCTGCATCCAACCCAAGTTGTATTCTTCCTAGTCTCTCTCGTCAATAATACAACTCGGTGATAGAGCAAACATGTTCCAATTCGCCGAAGTGGTGCAAGATGCTTTGCCGACCATTCATCAAGTCGTTTCATCTGGGAGACATACATCAATGTGATATTCTCCAATCACCATAAGATATGGCGAATATGTTTTAAGGAAATCGTGACTCCTCACGAGACTCGACAATTTTTTATCTCTAACTAAGACTCGGTTTTTTTCCCTCTTCATTTTTGTTTTTTTATTCCATGTATTTGCAATCGCATGTAACAGTCCCTACACCATAAGATAGCCACAGTCCGAACTACTTCATGGTTCACCCAGGGACTTCATAATAAATCTATCAAATCTTCATCAAACTCAATCTTTGAAGTAGCTATCTACTTGTAGAACACTTTGAGATATGGACAATCTTAAACCCAAACATAATTTACTGTCAAGTGCTTTCTACGTGTGAAGATTGGAAGAAGCGATAAAGAGACATGTCCCTTTTTTTATGTTAAGTTCATGTCTCATATGTTCCATCTTAAAGTAAATGTTCACATTGCCTTTGGTATGAGCGCTAGGATCACTTTTTTCGGGTTTAGGGATATAAAGAGCTTAGTGAGGTTGTCAATGCTTTTTTAAATGTTTATTTGAGAAATACGAGATTATAATGAGTTGCACAAGTATTGAGGTGTTATCACAACTTTTGTCCCTTATGTTGCTTTGTCCATTAGCCATTTCACTTTCCTCTTCCCCATGTAGGGGTGTAAATTAGCGACTCATCCTATTCGTGACTGTAAACTCGATTCATAAAATGTGGTCGACTCGAGTTAATAGAGTCGATCTCGAATGGCTTGTCAGTTCAAGTATCATAATAACCGGCTCCAATATTCCTACCAAGCAATCGAGGTTAATTGCTTTGTGTCAAGTCGAATTCGAATTAATTTTGAGTCTAATTTGAATCAATTTTAGTCGAGTTCGAGTAGCTCAATTATTTTTTAGTCAATTTCAAATATAGAAAAAAGAAAAAAACTGGAATCGAATCGGAGTTGAGTTTGAAATTCAAGTTTTAATCAAGTAGAGCTCGATCGGAGTGCTATCAAATAGACATGACTCGATCACACCCTACCCGTATGACCTTTCTTTGTTGCTAAATAGCGTATTATATTTGTTGGGGACAACCCACTTGGGATAAATAAATATATTATAATCATGTAGTATAGTTTTCTCTTTGAACTTTGCAGTCGCTTTGCCAATGAGTTACACCTCCCCTGCACACCCTCAAGATTTGTTGCTCTGTTTTCCTTATCCAGACGTAGTTTGGATGTATTTAGTTTTTATTTTTTTTTAAATTTACTAAAATGGATTGAAAATTAAAATAATGTTCAAACTAATATATAAAGCAGTAATCACAGTGATCTTGTGGGGCATTGAAATTTTTTAAGTTAATATCGTAGTCAATGACTTCACCGGCATTACAAATGTTTTGAAAATTTTTAAGTGAAAATCACAATGTTTAACTATGGCATTATTAATCAAGCACTAGTTTGGATATCATTTTCATTTTCAAACTGTTTTAAAGCATTAAAAAAAAAACCTAAATATGTCAAAACTCCATTTTATGTTTCCTTGGAAACATTTGTTCTAGAAAATATCTCGCGACGATTATATCTTTATCTTCTTTGCATGATTGGTGGTAGTTTCAAATTGATCCGTTAGCCGGCCACCGAGTTGAAATGTATTAAATATTGAATTATTGGATTAAAGCTCATATTCATAAATTTTGCAAAATTTAAGTTACTTGATCTTGTTCCTTGAAAACGAATCCTGGCTCCACCATTGACCATAAGAATTCCGTTAAACCTATGGCGTTGCCCATGTTGGATGTCTTCTAAATACCACCAAGTCAAAATTTCATATGTAAACATTGATATTTTTTCATTTGCCCTGGGATGCGAGTTGAAATTGACTTTGGCGTTTGTTTTTGAGTTTTGTTAGGCTTCTCATCAGTTTTTCAATATTTAGATTGTTTTTAATTTTACATGACTTCTTGGTATTCTAAACAAAATTCTAAATAGAAAAAGTTAAAATATTTAGATTTTCTATTCGAGAAAAGTTATCTTCCAAAACAAAAAAGACCATCATTATCCAATAAGGAGGAGAGCTAGTAACACTCAATACATAATGTTAAAAAAGCTTGATCAACTTAATCTTGTTACCATTAAGCTATAAAAATTCTATTCACCATTAAGTAAAAAGCAACGTCCGTTAATGTTTGTGTGTTATCTACTCCTCAAGCTTTACTATAAGAAGGTATTTGTTTTGTGTCAAAAGCCCAATGCAACCGCTTAAGCTTGACACACCATGCAAAGCAATGAGCTTTGTTTGTTATAAGCTACATTTTTTTTAATTAAACAAGGAAGGGTAAAAGAATTTGAATAAGCACTAACTTTTTGTTTGGAAAAACACGATAGAACAAAGAAAACATTAAATTTAAAATATGATAAATTAGATAACATCAAAATAATATTCTCTATGTTTTCAAAAACTATTTTCAAAAATATTAAGAAACAAGCCCAATGTGTCCTTACAAAACACTATTGCAACAATTAATGCATAGTTTTAGGTAAGGGAATTAGTATTAAGATTTGATTATGAATTCTTTAAATTAAAGTAGATACCATTATATGTGTAACTAAATTCCAATCAACATTGTCACATTACTAGTAGATTGAGATCATGTCTCTCTTTGCGAGTTTCTAAACTAAGACATTATCTACGATCATCATAACAAAGCCTAAGCTTTGGAGGATTTTGTGAGAATAACTAAATGGATGGAAGTTGGGCCTAGTGCACACCCACGAAACTCGGCAATACTTAATCATTGGGCCATAGCCCCATATTCATTAGTTTAGTTAATACATATATATATATATATATATATATATATATATATATATCATAATGAGAAGTTTGCATACTAAAGAATCTTGTTTAGAAGTTTTTTTTTTAGTAACTTGCTTAATGTCATTATGACATTATTTTTTCAATCATGGTTCCAATTTTCCTAGGTCTCGCTCCAATTAATTGTATCATTATGCGAGAAGTTGCAAGGGTTTATGTATCCTTTTATTGTCCCTTTGCTTCGATCTTTTTCCTGTGTGATTTCACTTTGCATGCTAAAATCTAAACTCGCCATGCAGTCAAAATGGTGTAATTTCTTTAGTGGTACCTATGGTACTTCTCATACCAAAAGATATAACATATAGAACATAAGCGGGAGATCGGAATTAAAAGTAACACTTGATATCATGTCTATAATAAGCGGTGTTACAATACTCATCACGCACAAGCAGGTAGACAAACCTAGCTACAATGAGTACTCATAGCAAATCACCATTCACAAATAGAAACATAGAATTGAGTGGCGATACATATATGAGCCTCCGTATGCTAAGAATAAGGCGATCGGCCTCAGGGCTAAGCGCTCTTATTTTACGTACTATCCTCAAAATCTGAAAATATTGACCAGGTCACTCAGATTTGGTATGGGTGGGAGATGGTGGTTTTGGGGTGGCACGGGTAGGAGGCGGTAGCTTAGACGGAATGAGGCTAGCTTCTCCTTTTGGTGGTTTACTGATGGACTTGGTGGCTTGTGCTCTTGGGATGGGAGTGAAACCATATAGTACGGAGAAGGTTCGAGTTTTGTTAAGATGACTTGTGTTACGGTGGTGGCTTCTCTCTGGAGGTGGTTTCCCAAATGGGCTTGGTGGCCGTGCTCTCGAAGCGGGGGCTTCTTCCTTGGGTGGTTTCCCGAAGTTGGCTTGGTGGCTTGTGTTCGAATGGGAAGCGGCTTCTCTTCTTGGAGAAACTACGAGTTTATTAGATGGTTTATTACGGTGGTGGCTTCTCTCCTTTGGGTGGCTTGTGTCGGGGGCGCTCTCTCCCTTAGGAGGGTTAGGTAGTGGTTGGTGTTGGTTGGCGGGTTTCTCCACGCGGAGGTGATTCCCACGAAGTGGCGGACGCTTGGGGTAGTCGGCGAGGGAGGAGGTGGTGAGAATCACCGGTCCAATCTTAACTGTAGCAAAGAAGTGGGAGACATCTTTGAGTTCGAGACTGAAATTTTTGTGAAGGATACAAGAGTGGGTGGCCTTTTATAGATGAAATTTGGACGGACATTCATCGACCACGTGTTAAGCATTGATGTCTACACATAAATTCTATGGGTCGGTCCAGATGGGTCTTCTGAGTTCTGAACTTGGACTATTGAGGTGTGTGTTGGCCTTTTTGCATTTCCCCTAAGAATGCTCACATGGGATAGGCATTACATGATCTATTTGCTCTTTTTATCTTAAGAGTTACACCTCCCTGCACCAGCCTCAACCTTTATAAATGTTCTGTTTTCATTGTGTCTACTCGAGATGAGTATATATTAAAGGAAACTTCAGTCAATTAATTTGAGAATAATTGCAAAAAGAAAAAAAAAAGGCATAAGGAATGATTCGATTCGATTTCATAAAAAATAATTGTGTTTCAGATATGATAGTACCTAAATATTATTTTAATAAACTGTTTATCATTATAGTACTTAAGACATTAAGATAGTATTTAGATACTATTATACATGAAGGCTCTGTTATTTTATAAAATTGTAATGAGCCATATATTTTGCATTCTTTATAATTATTCTCAAATCCATTGCTCAAACACAAGTTTCCTTGTTAACATTGAGCCTTGTCAACGAATTATTTTAGCCTAGGATCTGCAAGCTCAACTTTGAGGCTTTCAAGGTATTGTTGAAAATATATACATAGGAATTCTTGTTTGGTAGAGTGCGACTTCATGAGCCACTAAGACTTTTCTTAATTTCAAACTAATAAATGCTTCAAAATTGAAAATTCTAGTGACATTTCAAATATTGGATTACTTAATTTCAAACTAATAGATGCTTCAAAATTCCAAGTGACATTTTCAAATATTAAGGTTCATTTCATTGTGCTTAATGATCATATATATATATATATATATATATATATGCTCTTATATATATATATATATATAATGCATCTCTGATAAAGCCGAGACTCACGATAGTGGGGGCAAGATTAAAAAGGAAACACAAAATTTTACAAACTTGGGCTTGGCTCAAAAGTTATTTCAGTGGGACAAAGTATAGCATTTGATTTCAAATTCCCATAATCTAATTAGGAAATTTAAAAGTAAAAATAAAAATTCCAATGGGGGCCTGAAGCTAGAATCCACCCACGATTATCTCAGCAGCATTAAAAGAGAGAGATTATGGGTATGTCGGATTATAGTTTTTGAAAAGTGTTTTTTATTGAGAACAATCAAAACACGGAAAACAAGTTTAGTTCTTTTTTTTTTTTTTTTTTTTTGTCTAAAAAGTATGAAGAGAATACGAAAATACACACGAAATGATGTTTTTATGTTTTCAAAAACCGTTAATAAATTATTTTCAAAAATAGGAACAACGTGCCTATATTTTGCTTCTTTTTCACAACTCCTTTTTGAAAAGGAAGGGAGGATGGGAGCTGTGTGTCATATTGGGGCTCAGTTCAATACTAAAAGTATAGGCGGGCCCCATATCGTTTCACATTTCATTGGAAGGTTTGTTACGGAAATATTTCATAGAAACAACTCTTTTCTTCTTTCGTGGTCCCTAGCCTCCATTGTTCCGTTAACAAGCCCTGCATTTGAAAAGTTGAAAAAAAAAAGGCAACACGGCGACTTCTTGTATTTATTAGTTAATTAAAGGTCCTTTGGAAGTCATAGAAATCCTTTTGTCCTCTTCATATTTTATTCCTATGACCTAATAAAGCCCAGAAAGAAAAAAAAAACAGTCTTGTGGTTGGTGTTGAACATCGGCATCTCACAAGTTAAGATTAGATTTCTTTACGCCATGAAATATCTGGTTAAATTGACCCTAAAATCCCAAGTGACATTTGTTTAACATACATATAATGTTTGGAAATCTTTGTTGATTCATTGTGGAAATTAATACTTTGTAAGGAAAGTTGTTGACAATTTGATATGTTATAAGAGAAGAAAAAAAGCTATGAACAAGCATTATTAGCACAAAGTCTATATATTAGGTGAAATAAGATAAAGGATGCGTTTGATTGAACTTAATTTGAGCTTATATTATAAAAATTAAAAAAGGTGTTTTGGAAGAATTATAAAAATAACATGAGCTCTCTTAGAAGCCAATTTTAACTTATTTCAATAGGGTTCATGGAGAGCTAATAAAAAAGCCTAAAAGCTTTTAAAAAAAAAGGCCTAAACATTGATCATCTTAGGGAACAAAATTGTCCTTATGATAAATTATGTAAAAAAAAAGCCAAAAATTTTGTATAAACAATAGAAAAAAAATTTATTACATATAATTAAAAATAGAAAAAAAAATCTATGGATGATGGGAAGAATGGTATTGATGATAATTTTTCTTGATTTAGAGGTGATGTAGATTCATGAGTGTTTATTTTGTTTTGAAACTTATAATTTTTGTGATGATGAGAAGCATTAATGATGTTTGTTATTTGTTTTGGAAATGTTTGTAATGATGGGAAGCACTATTGATGTTTGATTTTTATGTTTGATGTTCTTTACTTTATTGTATTTTGTGTAGATAAAAACTTTAGACAATATTTAGTGATATATATATATATATATATTAGGTAGGGTGTGCATCACTTTAAAAAGCCCGCGTCTCAAGTGTCCCATGCGCCTTAAGGCTCAAATAGGCTTTTGCGTCTCGGTACACCTTAAATAACTATGAGTTCATGGTACATCATGTTCCAATTTATAAAATGAGTTCCAAAGATTTTAATGAAAAAAAACCTATAATATTTTAGTTTTTATAATCTTTTTGATGCATATGAAACAAAAATGAAAAGGACATAATCATTCATTAGCTTGTTTTATACTAGAATTGTTGAATAATAAATGTTTTCGATATATATTGAATCCTTTACTTTATTTTAATTTTAATTTTTATCAGCTGGTTTCATGATATATATAATATTAATTTTTAGTTTTTAATTTTTTATAGAATTTATGACAAGTGCTTATTTATTAAGCACTTCCAGAATTTATAAGTGTTTATGATGGTCTTTTCGAGTAATTTTGAGTTGTTATAAGTGCATGTAGTAATACATCTAAGCACTTTAAAATATTGCATAGCTTTTAAAATATGCATCCAAACACAAATAGTTTATTAAAGTATTTATGACATAAACTCTCATCTAATAAGCACTTATAAAATAATTGTTTAATTAAATTGTTGACACAAATAGGGCCAAAGAACACCGAGAAACATCCCATAAAAGTGAGGCATACTATTCAATGCATCATCAAGGATAAATTACTGATTCTATTTAACAATAACAGTAACCAAGAGATGCAGCTGAGATAATAACCACTAACATGAAAGCGCTAGCAGTGCTGTGGCGGCTAAAAGGAAGGAGTGGCCTCTTTTGTGCATTGGAACTACATGTGGGCGAGATAAGAAGCTGTGTTTCGTTTGAAAAATGGGGAGAATAAGAAAAATCCCGAAGAACATGTTTTTGTTTTTCTTTTGAAAAATACATATAACACAAAAACACTAAATTCGAGATAACAATAACAAATTTTAGAAGCTACCAAATGGCATTACTTGTTATAGCACAAATAATACGGAGTTCATTAGCACAAAAAAGGTGTCCACCAAATCTTCACAGTTCAACAACACTTGAACTAGTAGCTTCACTACTAGGCCAATGATATGAACTAAACCAACTTTATCTCGCAATTTCTTCCATCCATAATGATTCTTTTGAACCAAGAGCAGAACTATCAATGAAAGCCTTCCTATTGGCTAGATAATTTATATTCAAAGTATTGAGAGTGCCTTGGGCTGAAACTACCGGCATAAACGAAGAGTATATATATACATTTATAAAGCTCCAAGTAATCTTCAAGAGTTTAACCATTAACTTGAAACATAATTAAAGAAGCATCCAAAAAGCAAATCCCTTCAAGTCTAGCGATATATTACAACGAACAAAATTATTGAGAGCTCCATATCCATATCACGAAGGAGATCATTTAATGTTGAACTCTCTAATTAGGTCTTTCTCAATGCCCAGCCAAAAGGCACAAAGTATCATCCAAATCGGGGCCTTGCACAATGTATGTTCTTAAATCATGGGATTTCACCTTAAGTTACTACACTCTAACGGATAATTTCTGTTTTTCCGAGTTATTACCCCTGAAATGCCAATCAAAATATCGTTCAAGACATCTTTCCGAAATTTGAAAAAGACAACATTGTTATATATGACATTCAACCACGACTTGAACTCAACAACCAGGGACAAGAATATAGGACTTCTACCAATCAGGCCAAGAGGAACTGGTGTATAAAAGATAAAAGTTTGTTTGGGCTCTTTGTTTGCATAATACATGCAGCCTATGCAAAAATGATTCCAAAACCAAGGCTGCATGAGTGATGAGTCGTAGAGTAATCACATGTTTTGAGTTCATTTAAACGCGTCTTATTTTGAGCATTTATATCCCATATTCGTATGAAACTCATAACATTTCCTCCAAACTTGGTTTGCCAGGATTATTGATGAAAAAGCAAGTGATTTGGCAGAAATAGGCAATATATAAAGAAGGTCAATCGGGTGTCTCTAGCATCACCCGGGAAGATGAATTTTCTGTACTGGATGGAACTTCAAATGGTTCAAATATCCCATGGTTGTATTCTTCATTCAAATAGCTTTCCAAACGACACCTCACACTCCCAAAACCGAGTTAACGAAGAAGTTGTAAATGACAAGTTGGAGAAGAAAACAAGTCCCTTGCAGATTTTGTCGAGACAAAACCGGTGACAGCTTTGTCGCGGCAAAGCCAGTGACAAAGTTTTGTCGCGACAAAGCCAGTGACAAAGCTTTGTTGCGACAAAACCAGATTTTGTCGTGACAAAGCTTGCTTATGATAAAACCCAGATGTTTTCGCAACAGAGTTAGCAACAAAATCTGTCGCAACAAAACTAGATTTTGTCGCGACAAAGCCAATGACAAAGCTTTCTTGCGACAAAACCCAGATTTTGTCGCGAACGGGGATAGCAATGAACTCTGTCGCGGCAGCCAGATTTTGTTGTGGCTTAAGACAAAGCGTTGGCTTTTTTAGGCTGAAAACTATTGTTTTGGACTGTTTTCAAGCCCATTTCACCCTAGGACTATAAATACTAGTTTTTTTAGGTTTTCAGGGCAACAGGGCGGTGGGAGAACACCTCTCATGGGGTTTCTCTCTCTAAATTGCCAATTTTTTAGTTTTTATTTTGCAAATTTTTGATTTTTAGTAGATCTTAAGTAGTTTTTAGAGCATATTTTTATTGCATTGAAGAGATTTCGGTGCTACATCAAAGATTCAAATTTCATTATAGTTCAAACAAATATTGAAACTAAATCCGGATTTTCTCTCACTCCTTGTCTCTTGATTTCTTTCTTCATTTTCTTACTTTTTGTTTGATTAGTGATGATTGGAATCCAGTAATGGAGCATTAAACACCCTCTAGGGGTGGGGATTAATTGATCAACATTCAGATTTGTAGATTCTCAGTTATTTTGTGGGTTTGAAAACTGAATTTATATAATTGGTATTGTTCATATAATTAGATGTTCGGAATATTAGTAGCTTTTACCCAAAAAAGAGTTGTATCTTTTCTCTGATTTTCAGGAGCCCTCTGAGTGACATAGAGATGGAGATTCTACGAGAGTAAGAAGCATTAACTTAGGGAGTATGTTAGACTAATAATATTGTAGAACTAATGAACTCTAAAAGATTACTTTTGATAGATCACTAATTTACTCATGGTACGAGGATTAACTAGATGATGCATGGTTTTAAAATGTTTTAGAGGTCTCACCTCAAATTGATAGAATGACCTTGATCTGTGTTAGCATAGATCTAATCAAGGAGGAGAAAGAACTTTATTAGATTTAATGTATGAGGTACCAATTACATTAGAGAAGGCTTGCATTATCCTGCCTATAGGGGCAAAAATTCTTCAATCCTAAGATTTGGTTATGAAGTACTGAAAAGGAAAAATATCCATATCTTAGAGACTCGTGTCTCTGAAAGGAACATGAATCTCTAATTAGTGAAATGTATGGTGTATGGAGAAATCGAGCTATACCATTGCTCTTTGACAAATCCAGCATTCAACTCACAAAATGTTCTTTCAAATAAACACAAATTGTTTGTAAATAATTATCCCCATCCCTAGTGCCTCTCTTCATACATTACTTAATTAAGTAGTTGTTTGTTTAGTAGATTTTAGGATTAGTTTTAAATCAATTTTTTATTTCAATTAAATTGATTTTATTCCACATCCTATTTGGTCGCCTAAATAGTGAAGAGCCCTTGTAATCGGGGTGATCAAATTCCAATTCGAGAGAACCTCCAATCCTCGTGGGTACGATATCCGTACTTTTAGAGTCCACTTTATTACTTGTATGACCTTTAGTGCACGGAAAGGGGATGAGTGTTGGTGATACTTTTCATTTCAGTTTTTGAGTACCCTTACTTTTGTTTCAAATCAGTTTTTGAGTATTTACCACATTCACTCCCCTGCCTATATTTTCATATATACATCATTTGGTCCTCAACAAGTTTTTGGCACCGTTGCCGAGGACTTTAGTTAGTCTTTGGTAGCCGTGTCGGAAAATTGGTCAACAAGTTTTTGGCGCCGTTGTCGGGGACTTTAGTTAGTCTTTAGTTGCCGTGTCGGAAATTTGGTCCTAACAATGAGTCACATGGATGGATGGGCAGGATTCCATTTAGGTTTTGTCCAAAAAACATGAGTGTCACTTGACTCAACCTAGTTGCCCTCAATTCAGAAATCGGCAAGTCATATAGTATAAATCAGCTCCATCACTTAAAAGTAACAATATACATTCTAGCTAAAGTTACCAAATTTTGCATCATCTTGCATAATTTTCTTCATTCTTTACCTATTTGATGTGCCTATAACATCTCATATGCATTTGTTCTTGGCAAAATTGTCAAGCACTCCAGGTTAGCGAAGGCGTTCGAAATTTAATCACGGGTAATACCAAAGTATTTCCATTCTAGACCAAAAGCACAAATGCAGTGCTGCTATTCATATTCACGCTCTTTCAGCATTCTTATGCTATTGAGTAATATATCATAAAGTAATGTAAGAGTGGATTATCATAATAGAAGTTTCCATAAGAAAATCATATACTACAAAGAAACTTATTTTCCAAACAAGGAAAATTTATCCATATCCATTATCACATAAAAAAAATTGATAAATTATCATCGATTAATCTGACAGAAACAAAATAATACTAATCACTAAAAAGGCCAACCGAGGAAACCATAAAAATGTATTAAAAATATTTTGAGTTCTCTCAAGATTACACACTTGCTTAGATGATGAGAAACTTCAAAGTAAGTCACAGAGGTTTCGAGGGTCTCCCACAGAGTCTTCAACCACCAGTGTTCACACATATATATATATATATATATATATATATATATATATATATATATATATATATATATATATATATATATATATATATATATATATATATATATATGTTCACATTCAAATTAAATAAAGCGAATTATCGTTTCCTTTTGTTTTGAGATTTAGTGCTTCTCCTAGGAATCATATACCAATCATATCATCAACGGCTCGGGAGCAGAGGAAATGCGCAATTTCGAATTTATCCAACATTAAATTAAAAAAAAAATAAAAATAAAAAACAACCCTGAAAAATGGGTTGTCGGAGGTAATATAATATAGAAGGGGATGACAACATTGCATAACGAGTTAAAGAAATGTCAGTGCGAGTACCTTTGAGTTCTATGCAAAAACAAGTCAGATGATCATTTTAAAGGCAATTGCACAGTGGAACCGCATTCATTCAAAAAACATTAGTCATGCATACAGGTATGGTATGGTATACTATGCACTCATACTTCTGGTCTCATGCAATCTAAATTCAAGTGGTAATGTAAAAAAGAAAAAAACATTAATTATGTGCAGCAGTTTTTTTTCTTTTTCTCCTTTGCCAAACAACCATCTTCATATTTCTAGAGTTCGGTTCATTACGTCTTAAGACACCCATGTGGAAGAATTTTCCATTCGGCTTAGAAGGTGAAACTTCACATTGTTCACCATTATCCATTTCTTTCTCCAACATTATCTAAATCATACCTAGAGGAAGGCGCCTTCAGTGGGTAAGAAGTTCGGAAAAAAATCAAAGATAGGCACCTTCACCTATGCGTGGCATGAGTCCATCAACCTAGTTCTAGTCCGACAGAATATACATTCTCGATAATCTTAGTTTACATAATATATCATTTCGAGAAAAGCCTGGGGCGTAGAGTAGCCATAAATCATGAATCCACTGTGAGATACATGTGATTAACGTCACATTTGAATGCAAGCAGAGTCTAAACCTAAGCCCATGTCATGACACACAAACTCCCGCGATTTTACTTCTAATGTTATTTCTCCTTCCCTCCAGATACATTTACTCCCATCAGTCGAGGATCGATGTTGAAACAAAGATCGAAAATTTCCTAATCTCCATTTGCAATTACCCTTAGGAAAACTACCCGAGAAAATCACTCATTATCTCAGTTTTATGAAGACCTATCCTATCGCACAGGCAGCACCTTACCCAATTAACTCACATTTAGAATCCCTCAAATGGTTTGACATGCATTTAAAAGTGAGAATCAAAGGAAAGAGTGGAAGAGGAATCTTAGCTCTTGAAAACCAAACTTGAGAAATGAATGAATTCTTAGAAGGGTGAAAAACCTCTTTGGATATGGCAGGTGTCATTGTCAAATATAGATCTGATGGAACATTGGTAACCAAGAGGTATAAGAAAACTTATGGGGTGGAAAACCGAAAAACATTCGGTAGCAAAGATGAATAACATTCATATATTACTATCCTTGGCAGCTAACTGGTTAGTCTTTGCAACAACTTGATGTTAGAATGTATTCTTGCATGGTGGTCTAGAAAGAAGAATACATGGAAGCATTTTAGAGTTTTAATGAAGACTAGTTAATGCATTTATTTGCATCCATGATCATTTATAAGAAAATGGTCATGTAAGTGGCAGAAAATGATGAGACACTCAAGGGCAAATGTAAAGGAAAACAAAAAATGAGAAATAGAAAGGCCCGGGAGAGGGGCGAATTAAGAAGTGAGAGGAAATCCCCTGGGTGAAGGACCCAAAAGTTTACCTCTAGAAGACTCCGAATGGAGATTGTATTAGGGTATGGACGCATATCCTTTGGGTGGCTTAGAAAACAATAAATTGTTTTATGATTGTGCATCATTCTCCATTGCATCATCATAATTGCATTTATTGTGAATATTGTTGATGACTTGTTGACTAAAGTATAAATTGTGTGAATTATGTTTCACGATCACGGAAATGTGTAAATTGTGTGCAATTAGTGAAATGTTGTTTGATGATGGTGATGTATGTGTGTGTTGTAAGTTTTTTATGTTTATTTTGTTTAAAAAGATTAACTTTGAACCTTTATTCAACTGTTTATGTGATAAGAAATTGTGTAGGATTATATGTGGTATATTATAAGTTTTTTTATGTTTGTGTTATTCATTAAACATTGACCTTTAGCTATACCACTTAACCGAATTAGGTATTGACTCACCCTTTATTCTCTAAAAATTTTAAATGCGAGAACTAGTTTAGGAAGCATAAAGAAGATCAGGACTGTGCAAGATGCCCCAAAAAACCACATAAGTTAATATAAGGATTGTCCTTTTTAATTTATTTATTTAATTTTGACTTGTATTAAGTAGAGTTATATGAATTCTTGGAAATCTAAACTAAATGTAGATTATTTGTAAATATGATTTGAAATTCTTGAAATAAAATTTTGTAGATATTCATTATATAAGCGGTATATTAATTAGTATAGTGATTTTTGTAAATGGGTGAAGTAAAGAAAAAAGAAAGAAAAATAGAGTACTCAGTTCAATTGTTAGCTTGGACTAGGAAAAACTCTTATGGTCAAACCGTTGACTTGGGATCGCAAGTCGGATTTTGGGTTGCCACCAGAATCCAGGGCGTGACAGATATGGCTTGCATTCTTCCCTTCCTTTTGTTCTTCTCACAATATTCTCCTCTCACAACCCATAGGGATTTTGGGCGCACACCTAATAAAATACGGGACTCACCACTTTGTTCATCAAAGAGGACTTCATTAACCGCAACTAAGACAATTTTAAGCTTTGATACCATTTGTTAGAAACATAATAGACATATATCTCTTCATATTTGTATGATATTGTCTACTTAATCTGTGCATAAGGTCCACATGATTTTGTTTTTGGACTCCCCAAAATATTGTCCACATGTACTAATTCATAATCCTTCTCACGTGAGACTTTTGGGCCTTTACTTAACGAGTTATATTATGCTTCTTTTTTCTAGCCACTCCTTGGAGGGAGGAGGGACATTGTGATCTGCAGCGTTGGAAGCTATTCCATGGCATTTGAACCCGAGTTCAAAGCCCAGAAGATATGGGTAGGCCGTATTGTTTCATATTTCGTCGGGAGGTTAGTGCGGAAATGTTGTGAAACACTCTTTAATTTCTTACGTGTGTGGTCCCTAGCCTCCAAGTTGGAAAAATAACAACACGACCGACCTCTTGTATTCAATAGTTAAATAAAAAGATCCTTTGGAGGTGCGTCCCTTTTGGCCTCTTGATTTTATTCCAGCATCTCTATGGCTAATAAACGAAAACAATAAAAAATAAAAACAAGAACAGTGCGGAGGTTGGTGTTTAGCAACAAGACATGATGATGAGAAGAAAGAAAAAGAAAGTAGAAATTACCTCGTGCATGATTTTCTTTGCTAAACAACCATATTATATTCAATCAAGAAGAGTAGTTATTGTGGTATGTGGTTCATATTGAGGCTAGGGTTAGCATCCACGGCGAGATAGTAAGGCGCCTTCAGTGAAGCGGCGTTTGCCCTTCATACATAACCTCTTTTGTTGAAAGGGCAAAATATCAGGTTGATGCGGGGGTGAAACCCCGATGCGGTGTGTATATTTAGGGTATAAAGGTATTTTTGTAATTTGATAATATATAGGGCTAGTATAAATACCCTCTTATGTAACCTTATTTTGGTGATAGTGAAGAGTTTAGATTTATCGTTCAGTGGATGTAGGTACCTTTGCCCGAATCATGTAAAATTTGTGTTTTTTTCATTTTTGTCTTTACTCCAATTTTATCATCATTGTTTTTAAATCACAACAATAATGCATGTGGCTGCATCGAGAACCATTAAATTAGTTAAACCTACAACCTTTGTCAACGTTAGCATTTACATTTTACCATGATAATGGCTTTTTTGTGATAGCTCTTGCACCACTATGATTCAAGTCAAGAATTTCACATGTAAAACATTGGAATTTCTTCATAATTGCCACCAGGATGCATTTAAAATTGACTTAAAATCCCGAGTGGGATTTTGTTATAAATAGAGTTTTGATGCTTGAGTATATGAATTCAATATTACAAAGATAAAGAACTCAACGTAAACATGCACAGGGATCTTAACGTTGTTTGGCCATATGTCTCGCCATGAATGAGAGAAAATCTTTTCCACTATTCTTGAAAACACAGTACAAGATTTGTGTATCAGTATTGTGACAGTAGGAAAAAATCATAAAATAACAAAACTCTAGAATGCCCACAATCTTTCGAGAAAATACCTCCACAAAACTCACAATCTCTCTCAAACCCTTGCATCTCTATACTCATTGAATAACTTACAACCCTTCTCTCTCATATCTTTCACTCCTGATGACCCTTAATATTTATAAGGATATTCCTAAAAGCTTTCCTTATTCTATAAGGAAACCTAATATTACAATAATATAATAATTAGGAATTATCCTATAAAATATTCTTTACCAAAATGAATTAATACTATATAGGAATTTGAGACATTCTAACAATCTTCAAATTTGATCAAATTTCATCACATCTTGATAAGAGAACAATAACTCCACCTTGAACTGAAATTCCTTTTATCTTGATCTTGTATGCTCTGAAATTTTTGTTAACAGAAATATCTTTAACACGAAGCTTTGATACCATTTTTTATGAATCGCAGCTTTGATACATGAAAATATCAAAGATGAAATCAATGTATATGCACGAGGGGTTTTAACATTCGTTCATCTAATCATGCTACATCCTGGATGAAAATATTTCCATTATTCTTGAAAACCGCAGTCTGAATTGGAATATCAAAGTATTCGACGACTAGGAAAAATAAAAAAAATTACAAAAAGGCCTAGGATGAACCAAGAAAATACCTCACAAAACTTTCAATATCTCAAATCCTTACATCTCACACACACCTTGAATAGCCTTTAAAGCCCTTCTCTCTCATAACTTTTATCCCGGGACTAGAATATTTATAGGAATATTCATAAAAGCTTTCTTATTATATAAAACCTAATAATAATAATATAAAACTATGAATTATCCTATAAAATATTCTTTACAAAGATGAATTATTATAAATTAGGAATTTGAGACATATTCTAACAATCTCCACCTTGGATCAAATTCCATCGAGTCAATCATCCAACACATCTTAATGAGAGAGCAATCGGCTCCACCTTGAACTGAAATTCTTTTATCATCTTGTGTGTTTTGTGATCTTTCGTTTTTAAATATCTTTTAATCGGCTCCTCTGGCTTCATTTGTTATAAGCGGAAGCTTTGATGCTGTAATATCAATTAGAGAACATAAAGATAAAGCAACATAAAAGGTGCACGAGGTTTTATATGGCTACGACAAATTATAACATCCATAGAATGAGAGAATATTCCCACTATCCTTGAAAACACAAATTACAAGATTGGAGTATCAAGATATTGTGACGACTAAGAAAAAAACCACAAAATAAAATACTAGGATGCTCTGTACCGAAAAATACCTCCCACAGCTCAATCTCTCAACCGTTATATATATATATATATATATATATATATATATATATATATATATATCTATATATGCATATATATATCTCTCTACACCCAGTGCCTTTACAAGGCCTTATCTCTCATATCTTTTCCTTGTGACCCATAATATTTATAGGGACCATTTATAAAGCTTTCCTTATTCTATAAGAAAACCTAATATTACAATAATGTAAATAATTGGAATTATCCTATAAAATATTCTTTACAAAAGGAATTAATACTAAGTAGGAATTTGAGACATTTAGCGGTTTTAATAGGAATATATTGTATATAATGTTTAAAGTATTGTTGATTCATTGTGGAAATACTTACGTATTAAGGAAAGTTGTTGTTCACGTCTTTATGTTATAAGAAAGAAAAAAAGCTATGAGTAAACGTTGACATGCAAAGTCTATATGAAGTAGGTAGAATATATAACAAGGTACTAAGAAACACCCCTTGAAGTAAGGCTTACTATTCGTAATATAAATATAAAATGTCCTGCGCTATTTTGAGAACACGATGGTTATAATATATATTTGATTTTGTTGGATCTCATGCACTCTATTATATATTTAAGTAATTTTATATCATCACTTAGCTTATAAATATAATGCAACATACCATGTTGAAGGCCTTACGACCATCGATTATTAATTGATTTCTATGCTTTAGTTTTCACGAAATATAAAATATAAAAAATTGGTAAATATTCCTAAAGATGGTGCTGTGATGCAATCTTAACCGGAGTCAATAATGTGAACATTCGATGTATTTTTAACTAAAAGCGGTTTTGTGTCAAAACTTAAGTGAAACGAATTACATTGAAACTTAAATTTGAAAAGTTTCTAATATGACATCATAATTTTAGGATTATAGTGTACTGGATTGGGCTAATAGGCTTGATCTCATGTCTCACTACTAATCTTGAGGTATGGAGTATATTAAGGTTGAGATACTTCTCTTCATATGATGTTTTTCTTCGGGGTTTATGGAATTGTAAGGCACTATGAGGTATTGCGTGAATTCTAAGGTTTTATAGTTATTTTTCCTAATAAGGGCAATATTCCAATCTTGTACCCATAATTGGATTAGTAATACTTCAATCTTATAACCATATTTAGATCTTACGTAGCTTTTGCATTAGTTTTCCTTTATTTAAGTTTCCAGAAGAAAAATATAATCTTTCTTGTTTTTGTTTTGTTTTCTTGTTGGTTTATTTCTTTGCCTATTCTTGTTTTCTTCTTTATAGCTTAATGTTTTAACTTTAACTAGTGCACTTCCATGATGATATAAGAATACCTTCTTTGTAACTAATGGGAGATCATTATACAGCGGCGATATTTTGACAAAGTAATATTTGTTGCTCTATCCAGCCCTGCATCGCATGTGATCTTGTTAAATGTTAGAAGCGATTACATGTCATATACAATAGATCAAAGCACACATTAGCTGCAGGGTCAATTCAAAACTATAAGATATGGATGAGAGCTTTCTTATGAGGTTTTTTTGTTTATTCAGCATCTATCTGGAGTTCAAAATCTCACATGTAAATTTGCATTTCTACATTTCCCATTGAGGATTCCCAGCTGATGTAATATACAGAGTAGAATAACATTTTGTGTCTACCCCTCATAATTTGATAGATATACATGTGTGTTCTTGGCGTAGTTCTTGATGTTGGGGGTGTATGTTTCGGACTTTAGTCTTGAGACGTTTGAACTCCATATGGGGACCAGTATGTGCGAGGATAGTTATGAGATGTATGCAAAAATATAAAAGCACCACGATCTTTTATGTGGTTCGGCTGACTACATGTCACGGGGCTATGCTTTCGAGATGCGAGATTTCCATTAATCTGATTCCAAGGTTTACAATTAGTCTTATGTGGTACAAGACTCCCTCTCTACCTACGGCCCTTCTTGAAACCTAATCACTCCTTGTGGAATTCATAATGAACTTTCTCCATTCCCCTCTCAAAAGCATCACACACTCATAACCCACTTTACATCAATATAAGATGAAGAAAATAAAGAACATCATCTTTCACCAAAGATGAAAGGCTTTTAACGTGCAATATCTCAACCGAGTATATGCACTCTGCACTTTTCAATACGTCCGGACTTCGCTTGCTCTTCTTTAAGCTCTGCTTCTGAAATCCTTGATGAGAACTTCCATAGCCTGATTTATAGCCTTGCTAATCGGTGTTGGAGTCTTGATAGAGTGGACCATTATCTTAATATGAGCTCGACTTCACGCTATTGTTGTACTTGCACATAAGCTATCATTGCAAAATAGGAAGCTTGTTGATTGATTGGAGCGATTTTATGCATAGACCCAAATCGATGAAGTAATTAGCAATTCCATCCAAAGACTTTTCGAGTCCCAACTAAAATGCCATAAAACTTGTTTGACTAAAAAAAATGTGTTTATTTTTGAAAGAAGGATCCGTTCAAAATTGAGATGCTAAATCACTGCAAGAGTGCATAGGTTATACAAGTAATAAAATAGATTTAAGTCCAGATATCATTCCCACGAGGATTGATGATAAATCTAAATATCAAGTACCCCATCTACTCAAGATCTTTTCTATTTGAACTCCCAAGTTAAAAATGGTTTGTTTCTAACTTAGCCCAACAAAAATTAGATGAAACTCTATAACTTGATAAAAGTTCAAATAAATGGATTGGAAGTTCACTTTGGATAAATAACCTTGGGAAATAGTCGATATGCAATAATGAATTTCTGCATCATTTTATAACATATTTCGACCATTAGTTTGAAATACGGACTTGTCAATGATGCGAGTAATATAGTTTGGATTTCTCCTTAAACCATACATTTAATGAATTTAAAGATCCAATATTCCTTTAGGATACATGGGATTTGTGGTACCAATAGAATAGAAACCTCTTTCTAAAATCTGGGTATTTTTCCTTTTCAGTACTTCATACCCATTTCTTAGGACTGAAGACTTCTTGCCCCTATAGACAAGATATTGCAAGCCTTCTCCAATCTAATTGGTAACTCATCCGTCTAATTTGATTAGATTCTCTATTTCCTTGATTAGATCTATGCTAACGGGATCAGATCCTCTTATCAAATTGAGGAGAAGCTCTAATTGATTAAATTGATACATCATCAACTATCCTCACACTATGAGTAAGTCAGTGATCTATCTAAGTGATTTTTCAAAGTTCAGCTATTCCATAATATTAGTCTAACATACCCCACACTAGTATTGCCATACTCTCGGGATTCTCCATCTTTGTCACTCAGGGCTTCTTTGGAAATCGAGAGAAGATCTGAGTCCTTTTAAGGTACAAGCTACTAATATTTTGAACAAGTAACTTCAAGAACAATACAATTAAATAAATCCAAACATTCGACCTATGAATAACTCAAGTTGAGAAAAATTATAATCACATTGATCCATTCCAGATGGAGCTCGAGTTTTTCAAAAGCTAGTCGCAAATCTTGTTGACTAAGCCAGTCAAATAAATTCATTGAAATTGCAAGCAATTGAAATAAATGAACTCAGAAAATTTCAAATTCATTTAATCGAGACAAGTAGAAAAAAGATTTTACGATGTTCCGGCTCGAAACTTTACACAGTGTTGATCAATTCAAAAGAAAGCTAGCTAAAATACTTTACTCTAAAAACTAAACAAAATAAAAATAATATACAAGAGTCTTCAGCTACCCAAAAGTTCCTGATTTGGCTGAAGTTGCGCACAGTGCCCTTGATGTGTCTATTTATAGATTTTCTAAAGATGGGCTGCACTTCTAAGCACTAATTGTGAATCCCCAAAAATTCTAACTTGATTAATAACTTTGTCGCAACATAGAAAGTTATGTTTGCAACAGGATTTTCATCTTTAATCACCAGGCATCTTGTTGTGGCATATGATTTCTATACGCAACATATCTTTGTATACTCTCTTCTTGAATTTTGTCGCAACATAAGTTGGCAATGTTGCGACATAGTTCTGGATTTAATGCGGTTTATGTCACGACAAAGCTTTTTCTTGTGTTCTGACAATTTCTTGAATACCTTGCATCTTGAATACTTGAATAGTATGTCGCGACAACAAATTCTTTGTCGTGACTAAGTTTCTTTCCTCTTTGCCTTTGCTTTGTGCCGTGACATAGAATTTTGTGTCGCGACCAGGGTTTCTCACGATTTACTTTTGGTCTTTTGCTGCGACAGGACTTTTTTCTTTGTCGCGGCCCTGGTATCTTTGCTCTGGTCATTTGGCTAAACTTTTTGTTGCAACATTGAAGTCTTTGTCACGACATATCTGTCTTGGTTGGTCCCATGTCTCTTCCATTTCATGTCCACATTGTAAACTTCTCTGTTGAGACAAAAATCTCTTCCTCAGTAATTTTTATTTTCGTGACAAAGAATTCTGCCTTGTTTTCCTTGCTGCCTTTCTTCTGTCACAACACTAGTCGTCTCTGTCGCAACAGAGTTCACTTCACCCTCAAGTTGTGTTTGTCACAACTTAAAAATTCTCTGTCGCGATAGAGTGTTCTTATCTTTCATTGCTGACTCTGAATGTTGTGTCACGACATAGTTGTCTTTTGTCACGACATATGATCTGCCTTATTCTTATCAAAAATTTGAAATATGCAGCCGAACATGGGAAAATTCTATCGCAGTAAATTTGTCTTGATCTGTCTCATTGTTTTGCTATTTTCTGTCGCGACATAAAATTTCTCTGCCGCGATAGAGTTTCTGGCCCTTCAAAGGTGACTATGGATTTTGTGTCGCTACATAGTTGTCTTTTGTCATTGATTCTTACCTTTATCTTCAATTCTTTATGCTCTATGAGTTGTGAGATATTGTGATCAGAGTTTCATTTCATGGCGATTACTATCGTAACATAGATCATGAATGTCGACATTCTTCTTCCCGAACTTCTCTTTCTTTGTCAGAGCATAAAATCCATTGTCGCAACATAAATAAGTCAGTCTATCAAAATTATGTCGCGACAATCTACATTTCTGGCTTGAGTTCAGCTTGATCCTTATTGAGACATAACTCTTGCTTGTCATTAGGATCTGTCGCGACATTTTGAAACTGTGTCGCGACAGAGAATTCTGCTATGGCCAATTTTCTGCTTTTCTTGCTAAAATTATCTCATTTTCATTTAAAAACTTATAAAAGAAAAAGTTGGTGAACATTCCATAATTGACATTATGAATTATAAACTTCTAAAATTATCGGAAAAATGGATAAAAATATATAGGTTTTAGGACTCATCAAATTCCCCCAAACTTTAAGTTTTGCTTGTCCCCAAGCAAAGAAAAGAAAAAAGTTGTTTGTCCTCAAATAATTTAGCTCTCAATTTTTAAGGACATTTTTCTGGTAGAATCCACAATTTGGCAGGAAACATAAATTAGTTGTGAAATTATTTCTAAATGTGTTTCCAAACTATAATCAGGAAGATTTTTCAATTAAGTTCACTAAAATGCCAAGTAATTTCTATTGTGTATATAATTCAATTATTCCACCTTGATTTGTGAGTGTGTGATGGTCTTCTCTCTTCTTCCTTGGCAAATTAGTTAATCTTAAGGATATTACTGGATAGTATGCTTCTCCTTTATTCTTCAGAGTCCACATCCTTGTTTGTCATATTAATTTTCCACTAATGTAAGCACATACCTTGAGAATCAATTAGGTGCCCCAGGCTAAGAATGTGAGGCTGAAGTGGTGGGTAGATAATAAGACAATTTAGGCTCAATTTCACCAAGATATTCATTTGCACTTTGACATATCTGCCTTCATATGCATTCTTGACTTTTTCCCTTCATGTCAACTCTCTAACTTCCCCATTTGTTTTGGTGCATCTTTCTACATACTCTCTTGTAGTGTCTTTCTTGACCACATTCACATTGTAAACTCTCTTCCTTATCTTAGAAGCTTTTTACATTTCATCTTTTATCAGGGTTTTTGGAATAGTGCAATGTTTTGCCCTTTTAAGCTTTCTACCACCCTTAACGAACTTTGGGTGTGCTCCATACCGATTTACTGGAATGTTGAACACTAGAACTTAATTGTTCAGGGGAGGGAAGGTTACAAGACCAAACTTATTCCACCTTGACACTTTTCTTTACATAGCTTCTTTCTCATTCTTTTCATCCTTTCTCATCTCGGTGATTTTTACTGTCTCAACCCTTATCATTCCTTGTACATTTAAAATAATATTCTAAACTTGTCCCTCTTCCGTCATTGATGTATTTGTCATATGTCCCCAGGCAAATAAGGGTTCTTTGTTGTAGGATTATGCTCAAGGGAGGGTCTAAGTTTTTCATTTGCTGGTTAATGATGAGGTAGGCTATTAGCTCAAATAAGGAATTAAGGTGTATGCTTATGCATATTAATAAGGTAGGCTTTGAAAGGTTGATATTCGAGAGAATGGCACAGTATCGCTCACAATTAGTGGTATAGCTTAGGATTTCGCCTTGATAATAATAACAAGTTCTAGGACATTTGGAATTTAATTGTTATTGATCCTGAAGATGTCCTTGATCTTTAGCACAATCACATTTCGGATATACTTTTTGACCCATGCGGTGTTTATGGGGTTCATAATAACTAAGTTGTTTACAAAATATAATTACAGGTCATATTTGTTCCATCAATTGGCTGTAATCTTCCTTATTCTTGAATCTCAACACATTCATCAATATCTCCAAAACTTTCTTTTTCAGTTCATTGCATCCTACCCCAATTCATCTATAAAAATCTTGTTTGGTACCTAAATAACTGTTGCTTATGCTATTTTGCAAGTGCAAAGCTTATTTACATTAGGCCGTTTAAATTCGAGAGAAGCTTAACGATAACATTTCAATTCCTGATCATTCGAAGTATACCATGGGTTCTGACCCATTCAACAATTTAAACCAAGAAATGGGTTCTTCATTATTAAACCCAAAAATTTATTTACTAAATATCATCAATTTCTAATTATTGAACACAAAAGAAAGGAAATAGACAATAAACACGCAAGAAATGCAAAATGAGAGTGAACACCAAATTTTTGCCAATTTTTTATTTTTTATATTTTTATTGAAGTATTTAAGTGTAAGGCATCTTGTTATAGAGAGGGAAAAAGGGAAGAACTATAAGGGAAGCTACTTTCTTCTTCTATTATGCCTATTGAATGAATCACGAAACTCATTGGTTTTAAACTTGTAACAAGCTTGAGTGAGAACCGGGAATGCGGACTTGTGGAGGCTGCTTGAACTCTTGCCTTCTTCACTTACGTGAATGCGAGACCACTCCATGGAAAGGGCTATTTAGTGATTAGATCATTTTGTCTGCGCAATAGAGTTCGAGGTTCCTGAGCTCACCTGGGTAGAGTACATTTTAAATAGGTTAATGGATTGATCATATCTAAACTTCAGTCAACATTTTCCACAGTTTAAGAATGCCTCCGTTTCACTTATCCCTTTTCTCTATCGAGGAAGTCTTACTTATTTCTAATATTTCCTTATGCGGGTGCCAAAAGCATCATCTTTTGCATCAAGTTCTTCTCCATGACATCTTCTTTTTCCTTCATGTTTTTATTAGCTCACTATCTCTTTTGAGCTAATATGAGATAAAGGCATCTTCTCTTACCCTGAGTGCTTCACTCGGTGTCTTTCTCTTGTTTCCGTCTACTCTTTCACTCTTCATCTCTGCTTTAGGGCTTTGAAAGTCTTAAACTGCGTCTATTTTAATCTATTTTTGACTTATTTTTAGTATATTCAAATGCATTTGAATGCCAAATTATGGATTATTCACCAACTTTGTGTTTTACAGGTTTTAATTCAAAAAGGGGAAAATTTCAGCAAGAAAGAAGAGAAAAAAGAGAAATTGCAACAATCTATGTCTTAACGAGAGTTCGTATTATTAGCGACAAACGTCAAGCAAATGGCAGCTAAAATCATCAAGACAATATTTCCTAAATGCGTAACACAAAATTGAATATGAAGAAAGAGTTATGTCGCGACAAAGATGGCGTGTCGTGAAAAGAACATGGGAAGAATGTAGCGAGTCGGATAGGACAAAGAAAGTTAATGTTGCGACAAAGGTTTTCAGGCTGGATGTCAACACCGGGGAAGAACCTATCAGCGACATAAAGCTCTGTCGCGACATTGGAAACGGGGAAGAAGGCGAAATTCTATCGCGATGAGGTATGTTATGTGGTGGCAAGAGTGAGAGCAATATAGGAAGAATACTACGACGGATCAGTTTATGTTGCAACGTAATGAAAATATAAACAAAATCTATGTGCGACCAGAATCTTCTCTGTCGCGACAATGATTGTGGAACTTGGAAAAGCTTGTTGAGACCTGAAGAATCGCAAAAAAAAGAAAGACCTATCGCGACAGACAATCTATGTCAGCATTTCTTGAAGAACAAGGTTTACGAGGATGCGCGAGGAAAGTAAAGTCACCTTCAAGTGTTGACTTAGTGAACTAGCACGGATTTGCAATAAAAGGAATTCAATGTTGTGACATACTTCAAGGCGAAGAGAGGTTTGATGTCGCGGCCAACGAGGGGGATCTTAAGGTCACGACATGAAATAAAAATTTGAACACAGGACAAACAAGGTCGCGATAGACTTTTCTATGTCACGACAAAGATTCCAACACAAGGAAGAGGCCTTGTCACAACATAACAAGCGGGTTGCGACACAAAGATTAGAACAATACAAAGTCTTATCCACAACATAAAAACTTGGTCACTAAAGAAAACATCTACAACACGAGACTATGTCAAACTATGAAATAGAAGTTCTGGCAAGAAATGTCGGGTTAAGTGGCGATTAGACTTTGTCGTGGCGAGACTTTCTGAAGTGCGGCAGAATCTGCGAAAATACAAGAAACATTGTTGCAACAAGAACAAACGAAATACTATTGCGACGCAGCTAGGTCGCTACAAATTGAAGAAAATTTGCACATAAACAATGTCGCCTTACATTTGTCAATCATTGCATTATAAGCGATTGATAAAGCACATAAGATTATCGTAACATAGAATGGATAGAATGACCAGAGACCTTATAGGAAAAATTGTTAAAGAGCCAAAGAAGATCTGTCGCTACGGAGAAGCTCTATTGCGAAGAATAAATATGTAAAAAGAAAGAAATACTATCTCGACTAAGGAAACTTTGTATGACTCGATCGAAGGATGCATAAGGACGAGGTCACGATAGACTGCGCATCACTCTGACAAGACCTCTGATCAAAGAATTAAAACTACGCCATAACAACACTTTTAGGTCCGCGACAGAGAATGCAATGCAGGGCGAGTTTGGGGATCCTAGCGTGACTTTCAATTTAGGGCCCATACTTTTGAGACTCTATAAATAGAAACAATTTGAGGAGAAAGTGGCGGTCGATCAGTTGGAAAAACCAAAGCATACGGGGGCTGGACTCTTTTCTATTATCTTTTTCTTTTGTTTTCTTTTATTTTCTTTCTTGGCATATTAGATTTAGCATTAGAATTTCCTTTGTTTCTTTTGGACTTGAAATAGTGGTGTTTAGAAGTTTCAGTTAGGCTAAATTGTGAAGGTCAAATTCCGATTATATTTGAATCTAATGAAGTCTAGATAAAAGTTGGAATTCACATTTCTTTGGTGATTCTGATTGCATTGGAAATTTCCTTATCGGTATTTCAATGTTCCACTTTGTGATTCGGTTTCGAGGAAACACAACTTCTTTTGGGAAAGATTTGATGTGGTTATGGTCTTTCACTGCCTGATTAGAAGAGATTTCTTGGATTGAGAATTTTAAGTTTATTTGAATAGTGTTGTTCATGAAGTGAATTGTTCCCAACATTGAAACTTATACCCATAAAAGGGCGATTTATCGACTACGATTTCGAGAGCCCTCTTAGTGACATAGAGTTGGAGATTCACGAGCATGGATGCGATTGCGGAGGTATGATAGACTAATATTGAAGAACTAATAAGCTCTGAAAGATTAGTTAGATAAATCATAAATTTACTCATGGTTTGAGAATTAATTTAGTGATCTATCAATTTAATCAATTAGAGATATCTCCTTGGTCTGGAGGAATGATCTTGATCCTGTGTTAGCTTAGATCTAATCAAGGAAAGGGAGAACTCTTTAATATCTCAAGGATGAGCCATCATTCATCTTGTAGAAATCTGGCAATGGCCCTGTCTTGGGAAGCAAGAAATATGCAGTCATAAGAAATGGGTATGAATTATTGGAAGAAAATTACCCAGTTTTATAAAGAAAATCGGTGCTATGGTGGTTAGACACATATTTCGAAATAGACATGACTATCTGTCAGTGAGAATTTATGGTTAAAGGAGAAATCCAAACTATACTATCTTGCCTCTTTGACAATTTTAGATTCCAATTCATGATATAATAGAATTAGATTATGTTGTAAGAATTGATAATTTCATAGCAGTGAAATCCCAGTATCTACTTCCGATGTCTGGTTTAGTCGGTTGGAGTGCAGGTTTTAAATTTTCGCTTTTTATTATAGATGTAGAAATTTAGATAGTAGAATTCTAGTTAGGTTATTGAAAATTTTATGAAATGGGAGTTCAAATAGTGTGGAACTTGAGTAGTTAGGGTAGTTGAACTTTAAATTTTTTTCAATCTCTGTGGGAACGATATCCGGACTTATAGGTCCACTTTTATTACTTGTACAACCTGTGCACTTGCAGCATTATGACCAAACTAAATCTTCAATGAATTATTGACAAATCCATTTTTTATTATGAGCATACGAGTTCTTTGGTCTAAACAAGTTTTGGTGCCTTTCTTGGGGATTAAGGTAATAGTCCTTGGGTAAGAGTAGCGAGAAATTTGATCTTTATACAAGAAGAATTAGATCAACAAGTTTTTGGCGTCGCTGTCGGGATCAAAGGAATTTAAAATCGATATTCGACAAAGAGATAATTGCTAATTTGGACATTTTCTTTATTTTAAAAAAATCGGGAAAAAAAATCGAAACTAATAGTAGTGGTTGAGTAAGCTATTGTGTCATTTTAAAAGCCTAAATAGATATATAATTTTTATCTCTGACTCCATTTGAATACCGGTGTTTCTACTTCGGGAAGAATTTAATGCATAGAAGACTAGAAACGAATCTGTTGCCTCTGGAACTACTTTGAGAGTGAGAGAACAACTGAATCTTAAGAGAATCACTAGTGCGAGAATCTAGAAATATGGCAAATCAAGAGAAATATTACTTGGAGCTATTGATGAGTCCAAAAACTCATTTAGTTTTAATCCATTTCTGAGTTTACTAATGAGAATAATGTTGAATTATGCATAGCCCGATAATTGACTCAAATTCCAATTTGTAGAAAATCTGACATAAATCAAATTTTAAACAAAAATCATAAGAAATCAGCACATTGCGAATTGAAGTCAAAGCGGAATTTAAGTCGCTGACAGGAATGGAGTTTCGACAATTTCAAGTCCGACATCAACAAATTTGGCTTTGAAGAAGAAGCGAAGAATGAACAAGTGAAGTCGTAACTTGAAGAAAGAAGTTGAGACAAAGAATGACTTGGTCAAGATTAAAAGAAGCAGAAACTATTGTCGAAAACTATTGATTTTTTTTTTGACACACATACCAAAATGATTTTTTTTGTGTTTTCAAAAACTATTGTCGAAAACAATTTTCAAAAACGGGAATCAAACATGCCCTATATTTTACTTCTTTTTCTAGCTCCTTCTAGAAGGAAGGATGGAACTTGTGTGTCATATTGGGGCTCAGTTCAAAACCCAAAAGATATGGGCGGGGCCCTTATCGTTTCACATTCATTTGGAAGGTTTGTTCTCGAGGAAATATGTCATAAGCGTTCTCTTTTCTTCTTTCGTGGTCCCTAGTCTCCATTTCGTTAACAAACCACCCGAAATTTGAAAAGTTGGAAAACAAAAAAGGCAACACGGTTGACTTCTTGTATTTATTAGTTAATTAAAAGGTCCTTTGGAAGTCATGAAATCTCCTTTTGGCCTCTTCGGAGTTTATTCCGGCTTCTCGATGACTAATAACGAAAAATAAAAATAAAAAAATAATAATAATAAAAAAAAAAAACGATCACGTGGTTGGTGTTGAACATCGGCATCTCACATGTTAAGATTGGAATTTCTTCATACGCCACAGTATGCGGGTTAAAAAATTGACCTAAAATCCATGTAGGTTGTTTTAACATATGTAATGTTTGAAATCTTTTGTTGATTCATTGTGGAAATTAATAATACTTTGTAAGGAAAGTTGACAATTTGATATGTTATAAGGAGAAAAAAAGCTATGAACAAGCGTTGTCCATGCAAAGTCTATATGAAGTAGGTGAAATAAGATAAAATGTTAGGTTTGGTAGAGCTTTTTTACGGTTTATTTGAACTTATATTCTACGTAAATACTTTGATAAAAATAATAGGTGTTTGAAAGAACTATAAAATAACTTATGACCCTCTTATAAATCCATTTTAGCTTATTTTAATAAGAAACATGGAGAAGTTTATCAAAAAAAAGCTTAAAAAAACCTAAAAATTGATCATCTTAGAGACAAAATTGTCCTTAGGATAAATTATGTAAAAAAAAAAGGAAAAAAAATATAAAACAAAGAATTTATGTAAAAAATAGGTAAATTTTTTGAAAAGTTCTGTAAAATAGGAAAATAGCGAAAATAATAGAAAATAAATTCCAAAAAAAAAATTAAGTAAATTTTTAAAGAAAAAATTATGTAAACAATAGGAAAAAATTTCTCACATATAATTAAAAAATAGAAAAAAGTTTCATGGATGATGGGAAGAATAAAATTGATAATGATTTTATTGATTTAGAATTTAATGCAGATTCATGAATATTTTTTTTTTTTTGAAACTTATAATTTTTGTAATGATAGGAAGCATTCAATAGTGTTTGTCATTTTGTTTTTGCAAATGTTTATATGATGATGGGAAACGCAGGTGATGTTTGATTTTTATATTTGATGTTCTTTACTTTATTTATATTTTATTATTAGAGATAAAAACTATAGACAATGGCCCAAGTGAGATACATATATAATTTTTATTCATATTAGGTAAGTCGTATCACTTAAAGCTCGGCGCCGCAAAGTGTGTCTTACACCTCAAGGCCTACCTCGATACGTCTTAAATAGCTATGAATTCATGGCATATCAGTTCTAAAATTTATAAAAAGTGTTCCAAAGATTTTAATGAAGAAAAAAACCTTTACAATATTTTAGTTTTATAGTCTCTTTGATGCATATAAACAAAAATGAAGATGAGAGAATGATTCATTAACTATTTTTCTTTAAATTACATTCAATATGATAAATGTTTTCAATATATAGTGAATCTTTACTTTATTTTTTTTTATTTTTATCATGGTTTCATATTATATATATATATATATATATATATATATATATTATTAACTTTTAGTTTTAGTTTTTTAAAATTTTTTAAAGAATTATGACAAGTGCTTATTTATTAAGCACTTCAAATTTATAAGTGCTTATGATAGTCTTTTCAATAATTTTAACTTCATTTATAAGTGCTTGTATAGTAATGCATCTAAATACCTTAAATAATGCATAAACGCTTTTTAAAATATCCATCCAAATACAAATAATTTATTGAATAAAATACTTATGATTTAAACTCTCATCTAATAGCTCTTATAAAATGAGTGTTTATGATAGTCTTTTCAATAATTTTAACTGTTATAAGTGCTTGTATAGTAATGCATCAAATACATGAAAATAATACATCATGACTTTTAAAATATCCATCCAAATACAAATGGTTTATTGAATAAAGTACTTATGACATAAACTCTCATCTAATAAAGCTCTTCACAAAATAGTACTTAATTAAGTTGTTTACACAAAAACACTTAGCAAAGAGCCTTTGTGAAACATCCCATGAAAGTGAGGCATACTATTCAAATGCGTCGTCAAGGGATAAGTGCGATTCTGTTGTAATAACGGTAACCAAGTCTGTTGAATAGTAACCACTAGTTTATGAAGCGCTAGCAGTATGTGTGAAGGCGACTAAAAGAGTGGAGTGGCCTCTTTTAGTGCATTGGAGACAACATGTGGACAAAATGAATATATAGGGCTGTTTGTTTACGAGTTTTGAAAAGCGTGTTTTTGTTTGAAAAATAAGAAAAATAAGAAAAACATAAAAGAGCATGTTTTTTCCCACTTTTTGTTTTTTCTTCTAAAAAAATACATATAACACAAAAGTACTTCAATTCGGATACTTGATAACGATTTTAGAGGCAACCAAAAGTATTTACGTTTCTAGGACAATTAATGCGGGTTTATTATACAAAAGATTAAATCCACCGTCTTTTACGAGTTCAACAACACTTGAACTAGTAACTTCACTAGTTAGTAATAATATGAAAACTAAACCAACCTATCTCACAACTACTTATCCACCATGAATTCTTGAACCAAAGAACAAGAAACATCAATAGACAAAGCCTTCCCTATGGCTAGATAATTTACTCTTCAAAGTAGTGAGAGTGCCCGGCTAGGCTTCACCGGCTATAAGCGAGAGTTGCCATAACCACATGCATAAAGCTCCAATCTTCAGAGTTTAACCATTAACTTGAAACATAATTAAAGAAGTATCCAAAAGCAAATCCCCTTCAAGTCACGAGAAGCAATATATTACAGCAAACAGATTATTGAAGAGCTCCATTTCGATACCATGCAAGGAGATCATTTAATGTTCGAACTTGTCTAATTCGACTTTCGATTACTTGACCAAAGGCACAAGTATCATCAAATCGGGGCCTTGCACGATGTATGTTCTTAAATCATGGGATTTCACCTTAAGTTACTACACTCCTTGAGATAATTCTGTTTTTCAAGTTATTACCCCCGAGAAATAAGGCCTCAAGATATCTTGATCAAAATATCATTCAGACAATCTTCCCAATTTGAAAAAGACAACATTGTTGTATATGACATTCAACCACGACGAACTCAACAACCAAGGACAAGAATATAGGACTTCTACCAATCGGGCCAAGAGGCCGGGTGTATAAAGGTAAAAGTTTGTTTGGGCTCTTTGTTTTGCATAATACGTAAACCTATGCAAATGATTCCAAAAATCAAAGAATTTGCATGAGTCACGTGGATAGATGGGCGAGGATTCCATTTAGGTTTTGTCAAAAGCATGAGTGTCACATGACTCAACCTAGTTGCCTCAATTCCATCGGCTGAGTCATATAGTATAAATCGGCTCCATCACTTTAAGTAACAAAAACATTCTAGCTAAAGTCACCAAATTTTGTATCATCTTGCATAATTTTCTTCATTCTTTCTATTTGATATTACTTTATAACATCTCACTTATGCATTGCTCTTGTAAGATTGTCAAGCACTCCGATTCTTGAAAACTTTCAGATTTAATCCACCGGAGTAATACCAAAGTATTTCCATTCTAGACCAGCACAAAATGCGAGTGGTGCTATTCATACTAAAAGAAACTTATTTTTAAACAAGGAGAAAAATTTATCCATATCAGCCATCACATTAAAAATTGATGAAATTATCTTCCAATGTCCAACGGGAAACACAAAGAGCAATACTGAAATCCTAAAAGGCTGACCGGAAACCATAAAAATGTATTAAAAATATTTTTATGAGTTCTATATAATGATGTACTACACTTGTAGATGATGAGAAACTTAAAGTCACGGAGGTTGTGAGGTCTCCTGAGTCTTCAACCACCCGGTGTTCACATATAATATATATATATATATATATATATGTTCACATTCAAATTAAATAAACGGGAATCATTTCCACTGTTTTGAGATTTTGAATTACTTCTCTAGGAATATATACCAAATCACTATCATCAACTGCCCTTGTGAGGGAACAAGAAATCCGCAATTTCAAATTTATCAACATTAAAAAATTATTGAAAAAAAAAAAACAACCACAGTATATGGGTTAATCAATTAAATATAATATAGAAGGTGACAGCATTACATAGCCAAGTTAAAGAAATCGAGTGCGAGTACCTTTTGAGTTCATGCTCGTAAAACAAGTCGGATAATTTTAAAGGCAATGGCACGGTGGAACCGCATTCATTCAAAAAACATTAGTCATGTGGGTATGCTATGCTATGCCTCATACTTCGATCTCATGCAATCCTAGAGAAATTCAGAGTGAGTGCTTGTAAAAAATAAAAAAGCGTGATTACAAACGTCTGACGATTTTTTTCCTCTTTTCCTCATGTGCCAAAACTGACCATCTTCATATAAATTCTGGAGTTCAAGTTCATTACGTGTAGACACCCATGGCAGAGAATTTGCCATTCAGCTAGAAGGTGAAACTTCACATTGTTTACCATTATCCATTTCTTTCTCAACATTATCTACATCATACCTAGAGGAAGGCCTTGATTGGAGTAAGAAGTTCGAAAAATCTAGATAGGCACCTTCACCTATGCGGTGGCATGAGTCCATCAACCTGGTTCCTAGTCCGGCCAAAGATATCCATTCTCTGAAGATCTTGGTTTACATAATATATCATTTCCAAGAAAAAGCACAGGGCATAGAGTAGCCATAAATCATGAATCCCTGTAGAGATACATGTGATTAACGTCACATTCGAAAAAATCAAACAAATTCCTTTTTTTCAACACAAAAAGTGACATAACAATTAGCCAAAAATAAATATTAGCAAGAAATCCATCGGAAAAATTTAGGTGCAACTCGTGTTTGATAAGCTAACTAGCAACATCATGTTTTGGAAATCGTAGCTACCACAACAAACAATGCCGACTTTTTCTATATGTATATTCATATATTAGTGCGTATGGGAGTTTTCTCCATCCACAGAGCATGAGATGCTTGCAATGTGAAATGAGGAGTTTCATCGATAAAGATAATTTCCCTTCAATCGGCCAAGGATCCGCGTTAACTCCGGCCTTCTGTCTGCGGCGCCAAATACTTGAAGGATCATGATTATCTACATGGAAAATAAAAAGTCTAAAATGGAAAGCAACCACTAGTGTTCTTTTCGGATGTGTTGACCCTCAAAGGAACTAGAGGACAGCTTTTTATCTAGATGGCAATCTTTATTGTAATCTTTATTTACCTTTGTATATTATTTCTTACCTTTTTTGTATAATTCTTCTGGTTATAATGGATGTTTGGGTGTAGTGAACTAGTATTATCACCCTTGAAAATTCGTTTCATTCTTCATGGTATCAAAGCTTCTCTTCTAGAGAGTTCCATACATCATAGGCGGTCTCCATTCCATCTAATAGAAGCATCACATCTTTTGTCATGAGTCCAAGAAGCCACGATGTAAGTAGACCCAACGTTGTGAGACCATGTCTGTATCAACTGATCATTGGTCTCTTCTCCTTCGGTATGCATTATCTCCTCTGATATATCCCTTTTATCTTGGAGATGATGAATTAATCCGAGACCGAATAAGGAAGAACTTATGGCGCCATAAAAAGGTAGTTTGACGTGAGTTTGATGGAGATGAGAATTGAGCATTGATGAATGGTTGGATGCTAAGAGTAGTTTCGAGATTTGCCATGAATTTCACTTGCTCGATACCATGAAGAATGAAGCGAATTTTCAATGGTGATATGCAGTTTACTACACCCGGACATCCGACAAGAAACCATACAAAGAGGCAAAATAATATGCTAAGGTGAAATAAGACCTGTCAAGATTGTCATCTAGATAAAAGGATTGTCTAGTGAGGGAATATTACGTCTGAATACTGGTGAATGTTTTCCATTTTGGGCTTATTCCATATAAGCTCAAGTACTGATCATAAGCGGAGACTCATGATGTGGAGCCTCATCCCCAGAAAACTTGCTTAAAGATGCGTATTTTCACAAGACCAAGCTGTATTTCTTGGTCCTCTAAAGCGACCCACGGTTTAGATCGAGTTCTAAGGCTAAATATCGGTGGCTTGCATGATGCTACAGAAATAGCATACTTTTCTTCTTCGTGATATAGGTATTCCAATTCTTGAACCTCCTTAAGTGTTATGTGATAACCTCACCGCACTCCACATAACAATAAATCCTGTCTTCCATGCTCGATCCAAGTATATTGAATTAGACTATCATTTTGTCCACGGAGTTGCCAATGGAGTTCTTGTTACATGTTTATCCCGTCATCTCTACAAATTGCGATCTTTTCACAAAGGGGATTACCTAAGAACTCTTTCAAATCTTCCGATCAAGCTAGGAGTGCACCGGGTTACCGACCCTAACTGAGGAGTCATAAGATAATTTCAACATTAATAGTGATTATTATTTGTTTTGAAATGTTTGCAATGATGGGAAGCACTAGTGATGTTTGCTTTTTATGTTTAATGTTCTTTTCTTTATTATATTTTATTATTAGATAAAAATTTAGACAATATTTAGTGAGATATATATATATATATATATATATATATATATATATATATATATATATATATATATATATATCTGAGCCTGACCTTATATTAGGTAGGGTGTGCATCACTTAAGCCAGCGCCTCAAGTGTCCCATGCGCTTTAAAAGGCCCCAAGAGGCTTTGCGTCTCGTACGCCTTGAATAACTATGAGTTCATGGTACATCACGTCCCAATTTATAAAGAGTTCCAAAGATTTTAATGAAAAAAAACCTATAATATTTTAGTTTTATAATCTCTTTGTTGCATATGAAACAAAAATGAAAATGGAGGAATAATGGTTCATTATTCGTTTTTTATAATAGAATTACATTTGATTAATAAATTTTTTGGAGTGCTCACAGTAAATCTTTACTTTATTTTAATTTTATAATGGTTTTGTGATATATATAATATCAATTTTTAGTTTTAGTTTAACATTTTTATAAATTATGACAAGTGCTTATTTATTAAAGCACTTCAAATTTATAAGTGTTTCTCGTGTCTTTTCGAGTCATTTTAGCATTTATTATAAATTGTGTAGTAATACATCCAAACACCTTAAAATAATGCATAAACGCTTTTTTAAAATATGCATCAAACACAAATAGTTTATTAAATAAAGTACTTATGACATAAACTCTCATATAATAAACTCTTATAAAATAAGTGTTTAATTAAGCTGTTTACACAAACAGGGCCAAAGAGCACCGAGAAACATCCCATAAAAGTGAGGCATACTATTCAATGCAGCTGAGATAATAACCACTAATATGAAAAGCGCTAACGAGTATGTGTGAGTGACTAAAAGAGAGGAGTGGCCACTTTTTGTGCATTGGAACTTGCAGACGGGGATGAATATATAGGGCCTATTTGTTTACAGTTTTTGAAAACTGTGTTTTTGTTTTGAAAAATAGGGAGAATAAGGAAAATACAAAGAACATGTTTTTTTTATTTTTTCTTTTGAAAAATACATATAACTCAAAAAACACTAAATTCGGATAACAATAACAGATTTTAGAGGCAACCATAATGGCATTCTATTATAGCACAATTAATGCAGTTTATTAGCACAAAAAGATCAAATCCACCAAATCTTTTACAGTTCAACCAACACTTGAACTAGTAGCTTCACTACTAGGTAATTGTCTGAAAACTAAACCAACCTATCTCTGACTTCTTCATCCATACATGAATTCACGAACGAAAGAACAAGGGCTATCAATGAAGAAAGCCTTCCTATGGTTAGATAATTTATATTCCAAAGTATTGAGAGTGCGGCTGGAAGCACTTGACATAAGCAGAGAGTATATATATACATGCATAAATCTCAATCTTCAAGTTTAACCATTAACGAAACATAATTAAAGAAGCATCAAGCAAATCCGCGAGTCTGAAGCAATATGTGTACAACCAAACAAAATTATTGAAAGGCTCCATGTCCATATCACGCAAGGAGATCATTTAATGTTCGAAACTTCTCTAATTACGTCGTAATGCCCGGCCAAAAGGCACAAAGTTTCATCAAATGCGGGCCTTGCACAATGTATTCTTAAATCATGGGATTTCACTTAAGTTCTTGCACTCTAACGAGATAATTTCTGTTTTTTCAGTTCATGCAAATCGACCTCGGATATGCCAATCAAAATATCATTCAAAGACAAATCTTTCAATTTGAAAAGACAACATTGTGTATATGCATTTAACCACGACTTGAACTCGGCAACGAGACAAAGAATAGGACTTCTGATCGGGCTTGAGAGGCGGGTGTATAAAAGGTAAAAGTTTGTTTGGACTCTTTGTTTGCATAATTCATGCAGCCTATGCAAAAATGATTCCAAAACCAAGCTGCATGAGTCACTTGGATGGATGGGCAGGATTTCATTTAGGTTTTGTCCAAAAAACATGAATGTCACATGACTCAACCTAGTTGCCCTCAATTCAGAAATCGGCAAGTCGTATAAATCAGCTCCATCACTTTAAAGTAACAATATACATTCTAGCTAAAGTTACCAAATTTTGTATCATCTTGCATAATTTTCTTCATTCTTTAACTATTTGATGTGCCTATAACATCTCATATGCATTTGTTCTTGTAAGATTGTCAAAATACTCCCGAGTTAGCGAAAACTTTGAATTTAATCCACCAGGTAATACCAAAGTATTTCCATTCTAGACCAGAAGCACAAATGCAGTGGTGCTATTCATATTCACGATCTTTCAGCATTCTTATGCTATTGAGTAATATATCATAAAGTAATGTAAGAGTGGATTATCATAATAGAAGTTTCCATAAGAAAATCACATACTACAAAGAAACTTATTTTCGAGCAAAGGAAAATTTATCCATATCCATTATCACATAAAAAAATTTATAAATTATCATCGATTGTCCCGACAGGAAACACAAAATAATACCAATCACTAAAAAAGTAACCGGGAAACCATAAAAATGTATCGAAAATCTATTGAGTTCTCTCGAAGTGCATTTGCTTAGATGAGAAACTTGAGTAAGTCACAGGCTTCAAGGGTCTCCCACGAGAGTCTTCAACCACCCGGTGTTCACATATATATATATATATATATATATGTTCACATTAAATTAAATAAAGCCGAGGTATCATTTCCATTTGTTTTGAGATTTGAATTACTTCTCGAGATCATATACCAATCATATCATCAACGCCTCGGGGGCAAGAGAAATCTGCAATTTCAATTTATCCAACATTAAAATTAAAAAATTGTGAAAAAATAAAAATAAAAACAACCACGAAAAATGGGTTGTCGGGAGGTAAATATAATATAGAGAGGTAATGACATTGCATAGCAAGTTAAAGAAATCAGGTCTTGAGGTGCCTTTGAGTTCTATGCAACAAAAAACAAGTCAGATGATCATTTTAAAGGCAATTGCACAGTGGAACCGCATTCATTCAAAAAACATTAGTCATGCATACAGGAATGCTATGCTATGCTATGCACTCATATTTCTGGTCTCATGAAATCTAAACTCAAGTGGTACTAGAAAAAAACAGTGATTACAAGCCCGTGCACCAGATTTTTTTTTTTACTTTTTTCCTCCTTTGCTAAGCAACCATCTCTTCATAATTTCTAGAGTTCGATTCATTCTGTCTTAAGACACCCATAAGCGAGGAGAATTTTCCATTCAGCTTAGAAAGTGAAACTTCACATTGTTCACCCATTATCCATTTCTTTCTCCAACATTATCTAAATCATGCCTAGAGGAAGGCCTTAACAATTGGAGTAAGTTCGAAAAATCTAAAGATAGAGCACCTTCGCTATGCGGTGGCTTTTGAGTCCATCAACCTAGTTCCTAGTCCAGCAAGAATATCCATTCTCTGATGATCTTGGTTTACATAATATATCATTTCCAAGAAAAAGCACAGGGCATAGAGTGTTGAATATTTTCAAAATGGGTTTTATTTTGGGGTTTTTCGAAAATTTCTTTTATTATGAAAGCTAGCACTTGTCCACATCAGAAAACGGAAGAATTTTAGTGGCTTAATAAGTCATTAGTTTTGATTTATGGGTTGAGCCCCAAAGGGTACAAAGTTTTGTGAGGAGGGAGGACACAAGCAAGGTTGGGTCATTAGATCCAGTGGACCCTATTCTTTTTGGGTAAAATCAGAATGGGTTGGGTTTGGGCCCGAAGTAGGTGCGGATGTGTATGGTACGAATGGGTGTAATGGATCAACGGTTGTGGCCAGTTGATGGTGCACATTCGCAGGTACATCAAAGAACGATTCGATCTATAAATAGGGGTCCCATCCAACATTTATTTGATCCCATTTTTTTAGAATTGACTTGTCTTTCTGAAATCTCTCTCTCCCTCTCTACTGTTTTTCTTATTTGTGAGATTTTTAGCTTTGTTTACATGTTAATTCTTGTGGAGTGAAGCACCGTGTCTTGGTTTTATTTGAATTATATCACAAGGGTATTTTGCTCTATTTTCATTGGTGCATACACGGATAGAGATCATCGGATCAGCCTCATTTTATCCCTAAAGTGATTTGCAGTTAACCCACGGTGCACACTTTTTGGTGGGGCGAATGTGTACTGGGGAAAGCGGCCGATAACGTGACTTAGGCGTACATTTTACCGATTTTGGAGTTTGGCCGCGACCGAGCTTCTTCAGCATTCTAAAGGGCCAATATTTATGCCATGACATTCAGGCTGAATATCAACTCAATTGCCGAAAAATTACATCGGGCAAGAAGACTTGCGAAAGAAGAGCGGGGAAATAAAACGGGTTTTTTATAAGGCGTCGTTTGGCACGTAAAGATATTTTAAGACGGTGAAAATTTTCTGATAATTAAACTAACAGGTGTGAGCTTATAATGAAGCGTTGAACATTTATTTCACGATTTGTTAATTGAGTTTCAGTTGAGAGTTGAATATTGATTTCTTAATTGTAATTTCTTGATTTATTAATTTCCAATTATAATTAATAATACAAAAATACAATGGCTCAATCATGACAAATGACCTTCGAAATTTTATGAAGTTAGAGCGATTAGATGGAGGAAATTTTAGGCATTGGCAGAAGAAGATGCATTTCCTACTCACCACACTTAATTTGGCCTATGTTCTGAAAACACCATATTCAGAGGAGCAAGAAAATGAAACATTAGCTCAGACTCAGGAAAGAACAAAACGGGAGAATGATGACTCCATTTGCAAGGGACACATTCTGAATGCTTTAGCAGACTCTCTGTTTGACATCTACCAACTTGTGGAGACTGCCAAAGAACTATGGGATACCTTAGAAGCTAAGTATCTAACGGAGGATGCAACAAGCAAAAATTTCTGGTTAGTCATTTTATGAAATATATAGTATGGTAGATAATATACTTGTTATGGATCAATTTCATGAGATCCTGACATATTCTTAGTCAATTTAAGCGACAAAGATGAATATGGATGATACCATAGTTGTGTCTTCTACTATTAGCCACCTTCCTCGAAAGAGTTTAAGAAAAGTCTTAAACAGAAAAAGGAAGATCTTACTCTCTTGGAACTAGCCAACGCAACCGATTGGAGGAAAGGGCTAGACTCCGAAAGTAAGATGAGATTGGAGCTCATGTGTCCAAAGTCCATGTGGTGGAGGGACAAAGGAAATGGCAAGGAAGAATTCTTTGTAATAAGAAGCGCAATAACAAATCAACCCAACTCAGACTCAAAGAAAAAGAAAGGTGCATCATTGGTTTACGTGGCAAGCCGGGACATTTAGTAGTGGTCGTTGATAATAAGAAAATCGGGCATCGAGTCCAAAATAAATTTGTATTTGTTATTTCCGAGGGTTAATATACTCCAAGGATCAGTGATTGATGGATGGGATGCGGAGCTACAAGGCATGTTTGCAATGATAAGGCTTTTTCCAGCACTGACAGGTGGATGATGGGCAGTTCTGCTAGACAACTCTTGTTGGCTTCCTATTGAGGCAAAGAGCACAGTGGATTTGAGTCACTTGGAAAAATTGTGTCTTTAACTAATGTATGTTATGTATAAGTTAAGGAAAAACCTTATATCGGGAAGCTTGTAGCAGCACTAGTTTTCAGCTAGTCTTTAGTCGAGATAAGTTTACATACTATCTAAGGGTGAGATTTTTTGTTGAGGAAGGATATTTGTATCAAGAATGTTTAAGCCTAATATTAATAAAATAAATAATTCTATTTATATGCTTGATTCTTTTATTTATGGCATGCTAGATTGAGGACATGTTAATACTAGGAAAATGAATGATATGGTTGATTAGATTTAATTCCTAAGTATGATAATAACATAGAGGAGATAGATGTAAAATATGCATACGAGACTAAGAAATAACTAGAATGGCATTTCCTAAAGTGGAAAGAACCACGTTTTTACTAGAACTATGTGACATGCATAGCAACCCCACTAGAGGAGGCAAAAAGTATTTTGTGACATTCATAGATGATTTTCTAATTCTATTATATTTATATTTTTGCATTCAAAGATGAGGTACTTAACAAATTTATGGTTTATAAAGCAGTTGAAAATCAATGTAAATGTCAAAATACGCAGCTAAGGTTTGATAGAGGAGGAGAATATCATTTTCCTGAATATTGTGAAAATGTGGGTATTATACATAAAACTTTTGCACCTTATACAACTCAACAAAACGGTGTTGATGAAAGAAAGAATAGGACCTTAACTGAAATGATAAATGCTATGCTCTAGTCGAGGCTTAACCACCGAGTTATTGAGGTGAAGCTTTGCTATACTTGCATGTTATATACTTAATAGAATTCCTATTAAAAGAATAACATTACTCTTTATGAGCTGGAAAAACAAAGAAACCTAACTTGAGTTATTTACAGAACTTGGGTTGTGAGACGATTGTAAGATTGCCTGATCTGGAAAAGTTAGGAGAAAAAGGGATTGAATGTATATTCCTTAGCTACTTTTCCATAGTAAAGCGTAAGGTTTTAGTGAGTGAGCCCAATAGTTCAGAGGAGTAAATACAATCATAGAGTGTCACGTGAGTGCAGCATTATTACTAAAATAGATTTGCTCACTATACCAAGATTAGAATCTAATCAAGCAAGGGAATTTATTCTTTTTACCCAGCCGAGAAAAGTAGTGAACCACCCTAGTGGATCTATTGAACCTAGAAGGGTAAAAGAGCGAGAGGATTGCAAAGTCTTTTGGTCTGATTTTTGTTTGTTTATCTGTAGAAGGAACTAGGAATTCTCTTAATAGGCATATAATGGTTTCATACGTCATGGGCAGGTAATCAAGTAACCTTTGAGGAGGCTATGAAATCTAATGATTCGGCTTTCTGGAAAGAAGCAATTAATGATAAGATGGATTCTATTATGGGAAACAAAACATGGAAGCTTGTTGACCTACCTCCTGGATCTAAACCAATTGGTTGTAAATGGATTTTCAAAAAATGAAGGTTAGTGGGACTATTGATAAGTTCAAAGCGGGGCGGTTTGTTAGGGCTTTATTCAAAAGGAAGGGATTGATTATTTGATACTTATCTTCTGCAGAATCTCTACCATTAGAGTGGGTACCTAGCTTCTATATATAAGCTTCAAATTCATCAAATGGATGTTAAAATATAGTTTCCTAAATGGAGAGTTAGAAAAAGAAATATGAAACAGCAGGGTTTGTAGTACAAGGTCGATAGCGAAAGTTTGTAAGCTAATTCGTACTCTATGGACCCAGCAAGCACCTAAGCAGTGGCATAAAAAAAAAAATTTATTAAGGTTATAATATCAAATGGTTATTGGATACATGAATCGAGGATAAATGTGTTTATAAGTAAGTTTTACGGTAAAATAGATTGTAGTTATATGCTTATATGTAGATGACATATTAATTTTTGGTGCGATCTTGAAATTATAGAAAGTACAAAACAATTTTTATCATCAAACTTCCAAATGAAGGATATGGGCGAGTCATGGATGTTATTTTGGGAATAAGAATTAAGGAAAATGATAAGTTAATTCTTACTCAATCATATTATATTGAGAAAATTCTTAAGAAATTTAATCAACTATGATAGTACAACCATGTCAACACTGCCACGATCCACATTTTAAATTGTATGCTATCTTGGTAGGGTTGTTGATCAGTATTATATTCAAGGGTGGTTGGTAGCTTGATGTATGCAATGACCTGCACTGGAGCGATGTGCCTTTGCGAGTAGAAACCGTTTGATATACTAGTAACCCAAGCTCTGTGCATTGGCATACAGTGTCAGTATTGAAATACTTAAGGAAAACTATAGATTATGGAATAGTCTATACAGGTATCCTTCGGTTCTAGAAGGATACACAGATGCTAGTTGGATAACTGATAGTGAAGATCATTCTTCTACTAGTGGTTGGATCTTTACACTTGGAGGTGGTGCAATCTCCTAGGGATCAAAGAAGCAGACGTGCATCTCAAATTCAACCATAGGTACATTGGTTGTGGCATTGGCTTCAAGCGACAAAGGCGGAATGGCTTAAGAATTTACCACTAGAAATACACATTGTGGCTAAAACTAGTGGCACTAGTATCTTTCTTTGTGTGATAGCCGAGCTGACTCTTTCCACGAGCTTATAGTCGAAGATTATAATGGGTAAGTCACAGAGATATAGGACTTAGATATAGTTATGTGAGGCAGTTGATAGCGTGGTGTAATAACCATAAATTATGTAAAGTCAAGTGAAAATTTTGCTGATCCTTTAGCGAAAGGACTTGCCAAAGGTTTGGTGTGGAAAACATCAAGGGATGGACTTAAGCCCACATAATTTAATCACTCCTGAGGTGGCTTCGACTCGATGCTTGAAACATCAAAATTCTTGAGTTGATAGGCAAGTACACCATATGTTGTGGTTGCAAGCACTTGATTCTTCAATCAATATTGAAATCCTAAATGAATTCATCCCGAGGTTGAAGTGCTTGGTACTTGTAATGTGAAAGGAATGAGGATGAGTTATTTAACTCTTAATAGACTTACAGCCTTGATTAGTATTTGAGTCTTGTGATTCTGAGGGGTACTTTATAAGTCTACCTATATGAGGTGTGGAGGTGGTGCACTCTTCTATGACATCCAAGGGCTTTGATTCTAGAGCACTCACATGAAATAGGATAAAGACCCGAGACGATCCACGGGTGGTTTTGAATACTCTAGGTATTTTGTCTTGTGTGTGAGATATGTCTTGTTAATCATATAAGATCGCTGGATTGAATCGTCTACTATGCCATCTTGGTTAACTTTGATGAGTTTCGCGCTAAAGTGAAGAGTTCAAATCCAATATGAATACCTTCATCTATGCATAAGGCTGTCAAGTAAACCAAGAATCATCATCTTGTATTTTGAAAATGGTGGGGGATTGGTGAATATTTTCAAAATGGGTTTTATTTTGGGGTTTTTCGAAAATTTCTTTTGTACTTAAGAAAGCTAGCACTTGTCCCACATCGAAAAACAAAATAATTTTAGTGGCTTTATAAGTCATTAGTTTTGACTTATGGGTTAGGCCCCAAAGAATTTTGAAAGTTTTAAGAGGAGGAGGACCTGAGCAAGCTTGGGTCATTAGATCTAGTGGACCCTATTCTTTTGGGTAAAATAGAATGGAAATTTGGGTTTGAGATCCACGAAGTAGGTGCGGATGTGTCTGGTACGAATGGGTGTAATGGATCAACGGTTGTGACAGTTGATGGTGTCTGATAGCCCGAGCGGGTACATCAAGGAGCACGGTTGTCTATAAATAGAGGTCCCGTCAACATGCGATCCCCATTTTTTTAAATTGACTTGTCTTTACGAAATTTCTCTCTCTCTTTTGCTTTTCTTATTTGTGAGATTTTTGGCTCGTTCTGGGTTCAATTCACTACTTGAGAATTGAAGCGTAGTGTCTTGGTTTATTTGAATTATATCATAAGGGTATTTTTCTCTATTTTCGTTGGTGCATACACAGATAGAAGATCATCATATCAGCCTCATTTTATCCTAAGGCGAATTTGTAGTTAACCCAGTGCACACTTTTGGTGAGACGGAAATATTTCTCTAGGAAAGTGACGTAGTAACGTGACCCAGGCGTACATTTACATTTGGATTTGGCGGGGCGACCACGAGCTTCTAGCTGACATGGTAGCCATAAATCATGAATCCTTGTAGAGATACATGTGATTAACATCACATTCGGTCTAGCTTAAGGTATAAAACCTAAGCTATGTCATGGCGCTAAACTCACGATTTTACTTCTAATGTTATTTCTCCCTTCCTCGGAATTTGTTACTCCGTCGAAAATCGGGATGAAGTAATTCCAGAAAACAAATATCCAAAAGAATTTCCTAATCTCCATTTACCAATTACACTTAGGAAAACTACCAGAAAATCACTCAGTATCTCCAAGTTTATGAAGACCTATCCTATCGCACAGAGCCTTTCTTACCCAATTAACTCCTGTTAGAATCCCTCAAATGGTTTGACATGCATTTAAAAGTGAGAATCAAAGGAAAGAGTGGAAGAGGAGATACTAGCTCTTGAGAAAACCAAACTTGAGAAATGGATGAATTACCGAAAGGTGAAAAAAACTTCTTTGGATGCTTGGAATTGTCATTGTCAAAATATAGATACGATGGAACATTGGTAACCAAAGAGGTATAAGAAAACATGGGGTGGAAAGCCGAAAAAACATTCGATGCAATAACATTCATATATTACTATCAGCGGCAACTAACTTTGGATTTAGTCTTTGCAGCGACTTGATGTTAGAATGTATTCTTGCATGGTGGTGTAGAGAAGAAGAGTACATGGAAACATTGTCGAGTTTTAATGAAGACTAGTTAATCATTTATTTGCATCCATGATCATTTATAAGAAAATGGTCATGTAAATTAGCTTGAAAATGATGAGACCTCGAGAAGGGCAAAGGTAAGGAAAAGCAATGAGAAATGAGAAAGGTATGAGAGGCCAATTAAGAAGGAAATCTAAATTTGAATGACCCAAAAGTTTACAGAAGACTAGAATGGGCAGTGTATTAGAGATATGGATGCATATCCTTGGTGAAGCTTAGAAAACAATGAACATTTCTTGATTATGCATCATTCTCATTGCATCTCATCATAATTCATTTATTGTGAATATTGTTGATGACTTGTTGACTAGTATAAATTGTGTGAATTATGTTTGGCGATGCGGAAATGTAAAATTGTGTGCGATTAGTGAAATGTTGTTTGATGATGCATTGATGTATGTGTATTTGTAAGTTTTATATTTATTTTTATTTAATTAGATTAACTTTGAGCAGTTATTCAACCGTTTATGTGATAGAAGTATACGGATTATATGCGGTATATTAAGAAATCGTGTGGATTATATGGTATATTATAAGTTTTATGTTTGTGTTATTCATTAAACATTGAACTTTAGCTATACCACTTAACGTGGGTGTGAATCACACTCACCCCTTTATTCTTTAAACTTTTTAAATGCACTTAACTGGTTTTGAGAAAGCACAAGAAGATCCAGGACTGTACCAAGATGCCCAAGCCACAAAAGTTAATATAAGGATTGTCCCTTTTAATTTATTTATTTTAATTTTTGACTTGTATTAAGTAGAGTTCTATGAATTCTTGGAAATCTAAACTAAATGTCGTTATTTTTAAAATATGGTTTGAAATTCTTGAAATAAAATTTTTATAGATATTCATTGTATAAACTTGGTTGGTATATTAGTAGTATAGTGGTGATTTTGTAAATGGGTGAAGTAAAGAAAAAAAAGAAAAATAGAGTACTCAGTTCAATTGTTAGGTTGGACTGGGAAAAACTCTTATGGTCAAACCGTTGACTTGGGATCGCAAGTCGGATTTTGGGTTGCTCATAATCCGAGGCGTGACAGATATGGCTTGCATTCTTCCCTTCCTTTTGTTCTTCTCACAATATTCTCCACTATCTTTAACCCATAGGAGATTTTGGGCGCACGCCTAATAAAATACGGGGCTCACCACTTTGTTCATCAAAGAGGACTTCATTGACACAACTAAGAATTCCTAAGCTTTGAAACCATTTATTAGAAACATAATAACCATCCCGGTCTCTTCATATTTGTATGATATTTTCTACTTAATTTGTGCATGAGTCCACATGGATTTTATTTTTGGACTCCCGAGAATGTGTCCACATGTACTAATTCATAATCCTTCTCACGTGAGACTTTGGAATGTATAATGGGTTATATTATGCTTAACTTTCTAGCGACTCCTTGGAGGGAGGAGGGACATTGTGATCTGCAGCGTTGGAGGCTATTCCATGGCATCTTGGGCTCAGTTCAAAACTAGAAGATATGGGTAGGCCCCGTATTATTTTATATTTTGTTAGGAAGGTTTGTTCTGGAAATATTTGACAGAAACACTCTTTTTAATTTCTTCTGTGTGTGGTCCCTAGCCTCCAAGTTGGAAAAATGGCAACACGGCCGACCTCTTGTATTCAATAGTTAAATAAAGATCCCTGGAAGTGAGATCCCTGGGCTCTCTTTGATTTTATTCCAAAGATCTCTGTATGACCACAAACCAAAACAATAAAATAAAGAAAACAAAAGAACAAGTGAGGTTTGGGTGTTTAGCATCAAGACATGATGATGAAAGAAGGGAAAGAAAGGAAGAAAGGGATATCAAATTCCCACCTTCGATGCATGATTTTCTTTGCTAAACAAACCATATTATATAATTATATTCAATCAAGAAAGAGTAGTTGTTTGTGGTATGTGGTTCATATTGAGGCTAGAAGGGTTAAGCAACACCGAAAGCAGAGTGTAAGCGCAGACTTAGTGAAAAGCTAAGGCATTCGCCTTTATACATAACCCTTTTGTTGAGGCTAAAGATAGGCCTGATGTGGGCGTAAGCCCCGAGTATGACAGATATTTAGGGTATATGGATATTATGTAATTTGATTTATATCTAAGGCTATTATGAATAATTCTCCCATATAACCTATTTGGCAGATAGTGAAAGTTTAAGCCATCGCTCCCGTGGATGTAGACACATTGCCGAATCATGTAAAATTTGTGTTCTTTCTGCTTTTATTTAATTCCATTTTTACTGCCATTGCTGTACGAATCACAAACAATATATGGCTCGCATCAAGAACCATTAGAATTCGCTAAACCTATAGCACTCAACGCAATATTTACATTTCTCACCATGATAATGGTTTTTGTGATAAGTTTTTGCACCACTATTTATCCGTCAAAATTTCACATGTAAACATCGGAATTTCTTCAGCACTTGCCACCAAGGATGCATTTAAAATTGACTTAAATCATGTTGGATTGTTTTTGTTATACCGAAGTTTCTGGTTGCTTGAGAATATGTAATTCAAGAATAAAGATAAAGAAATCAACATAAATATATGCATGAGATCTTAACGGGTTTGGCCACTACGCCTACATCCACGAATGAGATAAATCTTTCAATATCTTGAAAACACAGGGTATAAGATTCTGAGTATAAAAGTATTGCATGACTTGAAAATCACAAATAACAAACCCAAGATGCCCACAATACCAAGAAAAAAATATTTTGGTGAGGTAGAACCAGATGCAAAGAAAGCAAGGACAGGAAAAGATTTTGGGTTTTACTAAAGTATGTGCTTAAAGGAGAACCTCTGACTTTCAAGGAGGCGTGAAATTCCATGTGGGTCTCATGTGGAAAGAGGTTATTAAGAGGAATTGATTCCATACTACATAACCAAACTTGGGAACTAGTGGATCACCAGGTTGTGAACATCTGTTCCAAGTGGGTGTTCATGAGGAAAAGGAAAGTAGATGGACTCAATTGACAAGTACAAAGCATGACTCAGGATCAAAGGCTACAAACAAACCTAAGGCCTTGACTATTTTGACACATATTCTTCATGATCAGAATAAATCTATAAGGATGGTGTTTAAGTATCAGCCTTTAAGAAACCTCAAGGTGATCAAATGGATGTGAAGACAAATTTTTCAATGGAGATTTAGATAAAGAAACTCATCAGCAAACCCCAAGGGTTTTCTACTGAGGATAAGAAAAAGAAAGTCCTAGTTACCAAATCCTTGTATGGGCTGTCAAGCACCAAACAATGGCATGAGAAATTTGACACACAGATACAAGATTCAAAGTCACGAATGTGACAAGTGTGTATATGTCATGATACCGTAATATGGATGGTGTTTAGGTTATGGCAGTCTGTCAGAGATGACATGCTTATTGTCAATGTGATAGATAAGATGATCATATCTACAAGAATATGTTGAATCTGGGTCAGACATGAAACATAACTGCTTGATGTTATATCGGGAACCTTCATAAGAATATTAGATGACCATCTTAAGTCATTCATATTACGCTGGTTAATATTCTTGAAAGTTTGATAAAGACAATTTTGGAATTGTTAAACACCAATGATGTAACACCACATCTATCCAAGAACAACAGAGAGTGTTTCTCAAGTAGAATACTCTAGGAGTAATCCACCATGGACCTGAATGGAGCCATAGCTAACACCAAATGATAAATGGTCTAATCTTTATAAATTGAGTAGTCAAGTACAAGTAATCCCAGAGCTGCTAACAAGTAAGGAATAATGAGAGTACTTAAGGTAATTTGTTTATTCGTGATTAAGTGGCACACCATACAAGAGATCTATTGTACTCTTGAAGGTTACAGTGATGCAAACTGGATATCAAATGTTAAAGACTCAAAATCCCATAGTGGTAAGATGTGGGTTACACTGTAGCGCCCCATGGAAATCCCTCAAAAATAAACTGATTTCCGTAAACCAAGATGGAATCTCGAGTTTATAGCACTTGATAAATGTAGGGAATAGGCTGAATGGCTACGCCTAATTTCTAGAGATATCTCCAAGGTATTAAAAACATGTGCCCAGAACAGCAGTACACATTTTACAGGCTGCTCATATTGGTAGAGCATAAACAAAGAGTATACAATGGTAAGTCTGCATATATTCGGTCATAGACATAAATAACGCTATTAGACAACTACTCTCAATCGGGTCGCCTCTAGATTTTGTAAAACTGGCGAGAACATTGTGGATTCACTAACCAAAGGGTTAAACCAAGAGTTATTGAAAAGTCATCAAGGGAATAGGACTAAAGCTCACTAAATTGCAAAGACGTTAATTGAACACCGGTGGGCGATCTTCCTTTATCCATTTCTATGACGAAACAATGATGCTTATACAAAGTAAAGTTGTTGAGTTTTAATGATCTCTATTCATTTGAAAGAGTAACATGAGCTACCCTGACCTAAGAGATCACCTATGTAAGAGTGAAGTGGGCCGTCAAAGGGAAATTGAATCAGGCATTATTCCTATTAAAATCTTGTAACTAGGGTCATGTTCATACAAAACGGACATAAAAGTGAGAACTGGAATTGAATGTTAGAAGATTCCCATGTTAGGTATGTCATCATTTACACAAATGATAAAATGGTTCAAGGACATCATGTTCATCTGTTTAGTTAGTAGAGTAAACATACTTCTACAAAGGAAGGCTCAAAGGGTACCATCTACCTCCTATGTGCTCTTCCAACCGATGTACTCTTGCATCACCTATGAGGAAACATTTGTCCTCACTAAAAGTCAATTTCATTCATGTGGGGAATGTTGGACTCATCCATTTTCTTTATCTTGAATGAAATTGATTTTTTTACCTTTTATGAGTCTTAAATTCCCCCACTCTGAACTTTAAAACTGTGAGCTTCATCTTCTTTGTTTTCCGTTCATCTTCCTATGCACGCATTTATGGCGTCGATCTCCTTTGAAAACAATCACGTAACCCCATCCAAACTCCAAAGCCTGATCTCTCCTTTGTCCTCTCATTAGTAATACAACCTGCTGATGTGAGCAAACCTATTCCAGCTCGTCGTATGGTGCAAGGTGCTTCATGGCACTATCTCATCGTCGCTTCATCCCGGGAGACATACATCAACAGAGATTTCCAATCACCATAAGATATGGCGAATATACTTAGTGGAAATCGACTCCTCACGACTGGCAATTTTTTATCTCTAACTAAGACTCGTTTTTTTTCACCGAATTTTTCTTTGTAAATTTACTTCTCTCCCTCTTCATTTTTATGTTTTTTATTCCATACGTAACGCACAAAAATGGGTTTCTACACCATAAGATAGCCACAAATTTAACTACTTCATGGTTCACCTGTGGGACTTCATAGCTAAATTGATCAATCTTTCATCAAACTCAATCTTGAAGTAGCTATCTATACTTGTAAAGACTTCAGATACCCAACTAAACATTTTACTGTAAAGTGCTTTCTACGTGTGAAGATCTGTAGAGCAGAAGGGAACATGTATGTCCCCTTTTTTTTTTATGTGTTAAGTCTATGTCTCAAATTATGTTCCATCTTAGCAAATGTTCACATTGCCGGGTAGAAAGCGCTAGGATCACTTTTTTCGTGCGTTTAGGATATAAAGGCTTCAGATATTATCAATGCTTTAATGTGCTTTTATTTGAGAAATCTGAATTATAATAGAGTTGCACAAGTATTTTGAGGTGTTATCACAACTTTTGTCCTTATGTTGCTTTCTCCGTAGCCATTTCACTTTTTCTACCCCCATGTAAAAACTTATCGCACTCAGAACTCTATTCGTGAGCCACTTAAACTCCATTCGAGAAATATCATCACCAATTCCTCAGCCATTAGAGTCGACCTCGAATAGCTTGCCTAGTTCAAGCATCATAATACTTGACTCCAACTATTCACGCTTAATCGAGGTTAATTACTTTATTAATCAAGCCTAATCTGAATTAATTTTGGAGTCTAATTTGAATCAATTTTTGAGCTCTAATGAGTAGCCTACAATCTATTTTAAGTCAAATTTCAAATATAGAAAAAGAAAAACGACCAAACTTATGCTGAGCGAAATCTGCCTTTAATCAAATATTTCATCTCGAGTCTCTATCAAATAGACCAACCTCATCACACCCTCATCTGCATGACTCTTTCTTTTTTATTTGCTAAATAAGCGATTATATTTGTTGGGACAACCCACCTGGGATAAATAATATATTAATTCATGTAGTATAGTTTTCTTGAACTGCATAGCCGTTTCTACTAATGAGTTACACCTCTGAACCCTAAGATTTCATTGTCTGCTTTCCTCTTTCCATCGTGAGTTTTATGTATTTAGTTTTTTTTAAATAATAAACATTGAATGAAACAATGTGTTCAAACTATAAGAGAGTAACAAGAATAATTTAGTCACTGACTCAAAATAAATTTTTTAAGTTAGAGATTCAGAATGACTGCTAAGATTACAAATGTTTTGAAAATTTTAAGTAAAAATCACAACTGAAAATTCATGGCATTATTAAACGCTAATCTGGGCTTGATATCATTTTCTACATTTCTCTCTCCTTTCAAACCATTTTAGTAAATTTAAAAAAACCCAAATATGTCCAAACTCCATTTATGCTTCAAATACTTATTCTAGAAATATCTCAGTTAGCATATCTTTATCTTCACATGATCAGGTAGTTTCAAATTGATCCGTTAGTCGCCACCGAGTTGAAATGTATTAATATTGAATTATTGGGATTAAAGCTCATTCATAAATTTTAAAATTAGTTACTTGATCTGTTCCTTGAAAACGACCTCAGGTCTAACGACCATAAGAATTCGCAGAACCTATGGCGTTGCTCCATGTCGATGTCTTCTAAATACCACCAAGTCAAAATTATACGTAAACATTGATATTTTTCATTTGCCACTATGTGCTGAAATTGACTTTGGCGTTGTTTTGAGTTTTTATTGAAGCCAACAAATTTTTAATATTTAGATTATTTTGTTTTTTTAATTTTTACATGACTTCGTTGAAATTTCTAAACAAAAATTTCAAATAGAAAAAGTTAAAATATTTAGATTTTTCTATTCGTAAAAGTTATCTTCCAAAACAAAAAAGACCATCATTATCCAATAAGGAGGAGAGCTAGTAACACTCAATACATAATGTTAAAAAACGATCAACTTAATACTATTTACCATTAAACTATAAAAAAATTCTATTCACCATTAAGTAAAAAAGCAAACGTCCCGTTAATGTTTACACGTGTTATTCATCTACTCCTCAAACTTTACTATAAAGTGCTTCATTTGTGTGTCAAAAGTACGTAAATCGCTTAAAACAAAGACACCATGCAAAGCAATGAGCCCGTTGTTATAACTCGTTTCAAACATGAGAATAAAAATTTGAACAAGCTTATCGAATTTTTGTTTTGAAAACACGATAGAACAAAAGAAAACATTTAAATTAAAGAATAATAAGTAAATCATAACATCAAAATAATATTCTATGTTTTCAAAAACTATTTTCAAAAATATTAAGGAAATGCCCAATGTGTCCTACAAAACACTATTTGCAACAATTAATGCATAGTTTTGGGATAAGGGAGTGTATTAAGATTTGATTATGAATTTTTTAAATTAGTAGATGCCCCTGGGATATAAAAATTCAAATCTAATCCAACATTATCGAGTACCAGTAGGATGCATCATGTCTCTCTTTTGCAGTTTCTAAACTACACGTATCTACAAGAATCATAACAAGTTCTTGCAAACTCAGGATTTTGTGAGAACCAACTAGAATCGTATGGAAGTCGACCTAGTGCACACCCCCTCGAAACCTCTAATTGTTTAATCATCGGGCCATAGCCCCATATTCATTGTTTTAATTGTTAATATATATATATATATATATATATATATATATATATATAGTTAGAGTAGAGTATATATATATGTATATATATATATATATCACATAATGAGAAGTTTGCATATTTAAAGAATACCTGCTTAGAGTTTTTTTTTTAAGACTGCTTAATGTCATTATGACATTATTTTTTCAATCATATTCCAATTTTCCTAGGTCTCATCTAAATTAATTGTATCATTATGCGAGAAGTTGCAAGGGTTTATGTATCCTATTGTCCCTTGTTTCGATCTTTTCCCGTGGATTTCACCGCATGCCCACAAATCTAAACTCGCTATGCGGCCAAATGAATTGTAATTTCTTAAGTGAATTCCATAGTAATTTTTTCATAATTAAAGATATACATATAGGTTATAAACAGAGATCGAATTAAAAGTAATAACTCAATATCATGTCTATAATAAATGTTATTACAATATCATCACTACATGGTGGTAGATAACCCAGCATAATGAGTACTCATATGAAATCACCATTCACAAATAAACATAGAATCGAGTTAATCGATACATATATAGACCTCCGTATAAGAATAAGACTGATCACACTTCACCGGGCTAATCGCTTATTTTACGTACTATCACTCAAAATCTCAAAATAACCAACCGGGCCATACCCAATTGGTATGGCTGAGATATCGCTGGGTCGTGAGGCGTAGTTTCTCGACTGCACGAGACCGTTTCTCCCTTTGGTGGTTTGGGCCCGATGGACTTGGTGGCTTGTGCTCGGGATTCAGATGTGGCCCTCTCGGAGAAGGTTCCGAGTTTTGTTAGATGACTCAGGTTCGTGGTGGCTTTCTCTCCCTTGGGAGGGTTTCAACCAAGCCTGTGGTTGTGTCCCAGGCTTTCTTCCTTGGGTGGTTTCATTGGTTTGGTGGCTTGTGTCTGAATCGAAGCGGCTTTCTTCTCTGAGAAGCCACGAAGTTTTATTAGATGGTTTTGTGTCTCCGGTGGTGGCTTCTCTCCTCGGGTGGCTTCAGAATCTGAGCTACCCTTCCTAGGAGGGTTAGGTAGTGGTTGGTGTTGGTTAGGCGGTTTCTCCAATCGGCGGAGGTGGTTTCCGAAGGGCTGACGCTTTGGGGTAGTCGGCGAGGGAGAGGTGGTGAGAATCACCATCCCACAAGAACACTAGCAAAGAAGGAGACATCTTTGAGTGTCTCGCTGAAATTTTGTGAAGGATACAAGAATTGTGGCCTTTTATAGATGACTTAACTACATCTATCCGACACGTGAGCTACATTGATGTCTATACCTCATATCCCAAACTGAAGGAATCCACATGTGGTTGCAAACTTGGACTATCGAGGTGTGTTGGCCTTTTGCATTTCCTGGAATGCTTCACATGGGGATAGGCATTACATGATCTATTTGCTCTTTACCTTTAAGAGCTGGCTAACTTCCTCGCACCAGCCTCAACTTTATAACACCTATTTACTGAGGTCTACCCTGAGATGAGTACATATTGAAGGAACTCACTAATTAATCGGAGAATAATTGCAAAAAAGAAAAAAGTATAAGGAATGATTCGATTCGATTTCATAAAAAAATAATGTGTTTGATATGATAAAACAAGATATTTAATAAACTGCTTATCATTATAGTACTTCCACATTAAGATAGTACTAGACATTATTATACATGAAACACAATTATTTAATGTAAATTGTGAACGAGCCATATATTTTGCATTCTTATAATTATTCTCAAATCCATTGCTCAAACACAAGTTTCTTGTTAACGCGAGCCTTGTCAACGGTAATTGACCGGCTAGCCTAGGATTCACAAACTAACTTTGAGGCTTTCAAAGGTATTGCTGAATATATACATGGGAGAATTTCATATTTGGTAGAGTGTACTTTCATGAGCCACTACACTTTTTCTTTAATTTCAAACTAATAAATGATTCAAAATTGAAAATTTAAGTGACATTTCCAAATACTGGATTACTTAATTTCAACTAATTAATGTCAAAATTCCATGAGATTTTCAAATATTGGCTCATCATCGATAATCTGAATACATATATATATATATATATATATATATATATATATATATATATATATATATATATATATATATATATATATATATATATATATATATATATATATTATCTACAATGGCAAAATAATTAATAAGAGTGTAAAAAGATTTAAAAAGGAAGCTTACAAATTTTACAAACTTAGACTTCAACTCAAAAGTTATTTCACTGGGACAAAGTATAGCATTTGATTTCAAATTCCCATAATCTAATTAGGAAATTTAAAAGTAAAAATAAAAATTCAATGGGGGCACAAGCCATCCACCCTCGAATATCACTGCATTAAAAGAGATTATGGGTATGCCTGGACATAGTTTTTGAAAAGTGCTTTTTATCGAGAACAATCAAACACTTAAAAAACAAGTTTAGTTCTATTTTTTTTTCTTTTTTTTTTTTGCCTAAAAGTATGAAAGAATACAAATACACACCAAAATGATGTTTTTTTTATGTTTTCAAAAACCGTTGTCGAAAATTATTTTCAAAAAATAGGAACCAAACGCGTTCTATATTTTGTTTCTTTTTCAAATTTCCTTTGAAGGGAGTGATGGACCAGGGTGTCATATCAGTCACTAATACTAAAAGATATGGGTGTGCCCCATATCGTTTTCACATTTCATTTGGAAGGTTTGTTCTGGAATACTTATAAACATCTCTTTTCTTCTTTCTGAGTCCCTAGCCTCCATTGTTCCGTTAACAAGCCACCGAGCCGAAAGTTGAAAAAAAAAGGTGAACACGGCCTGACTTCGATTATTAGTTAATTAAAAGGTCAATGGAAATGAAATCCCTTGTCCTCTAGCATTTTATTCCTATAACCTAATAAACCAAAAGAAAAAGGTCTTAGGTTGTGTTGAACACGCATCCAAGTTAAGATTGGAATTCCTTCGCCATGAAGTATAAATAAAATTGACCTAAAATCCTACATACTTGTTTTTAACATATATAATGTTTGAAACATCAAGATCCATTGTGAAATTAATACTTTGTAAGGAAAGTTGTTGACAATTTGATATGTTATAAGAAGAAAAAGCTATGAACAAAGTATCAGGCTTGCAAAGTCTATATGGAAGGCAGGTGAAATAAGATGAAGATGTTGATTTGAACTTATTTATAACTTATTGAGCTTATATTATAAAATTAAAGGTGTTTGGAAGAATTATAAAAATAACTTATGACTCTCTTAGAAGCCAATTTTAACTTATTTCAATAAGGTTCATGGAGAAGCTAATAAAAGTCTAAAAAGCTAAAAAAAAAAGGCCTAAATATTGATCATTCTAAAAGACAAAATTGTCCTTAAAGGATAAATTATGTAAAAAAAGAAAAATATTTCTAAAAAATAGAATAGAAATGAGTATATATATATATATATATATATATATATATATATATATATATATATATATATGTTATATATATATATATATATATATATATATATATATATGTGTGTGTGTGTGTGTGTGTGTGTGTGTGTAAAATAGGTAAATTTTTTTAAAAAATTATGTTAAAATAGAAAAAAAATGAGAATTAATGAAAAATAGAAAACAATTAAAATTTATGTAAAAATAGTAAATTTTTTTGAAAATTATATAAAAATAAGAAAAATAATCCGTAAAATAATGAAACAAATGTAAAACAATCAAAAATTATGTAAAAAATCTGAAATTTTTTTGTAAAACAATAGAAAATTTATTACATATAATTAAAAATAGAAAAATCTATGATGACGTGGAAGAATGGTAATATTTATAATTTTCTGATTTAGAATTATGTAGATTCATGAGTGTTTATTTTGTTTTGAAAACTTATAATTTTTGTGATGATGATAGCTACTAATGATAATATATTTGTTTTGGTTTGTAAATGATGGGAAGAATTATTGATGTTTGATTTTATGTTGATGTTCTTTTACTTTATTGTATTCTTATTATTAGATAAAAACTTTTGTGACAATATTTAGTGATATATATATAGAGTATATATATATATATATATATATATATATTATGTAGGTGTGCATCACTTTAAAAGCCCGGCCTCAGTGTCCCATGCCTATATACTAAATAGGGGTTTCACAGTTCCTTAAGACACCTTAAATAATCCAGAGTTCAAGTACATCATGTTCCAATTTATAAAACAGTTCCAAAGATTTTAATTAAAAACCCATAATATTTTAGTTTATAATCTTTTTTGATGCAAAAGGAAACAAAATGAAAGACATAATCATTCATTAGCTTGTTTTTATAATTAGAGATTACATTTGAATAATAAATGTTTTCGTGATATAAAGAATCTTACTTTATTTTAATTTTTAATTTTTATCATATTTCATGATATATATATTAATTTTTTAGTTTTTTAATTTTTTTATAAATTATGACAAGTGTTTATTTACAAAGACTTCAAATTTATAAGGTTATGATGGTCTTTTCAAGAATTTTAGTCATATATGGCGGTAATACATCTAAACACTTTAAAATATTGTGGTTAAACGTTTCTTTTAAAAATATGCATCCAAACACAAATAGTGTTTATTGAATAAAGGCCATGACATAAACTCATCTAATAAGCACTTATAAAATAATTGTTTAATTAAACCATGACACAAATAGTACAAGAACACCAAGAAACATCCCATGAGGCATACTATTCAATGCATCATCATGATAACACCATCGGGATTCTATTTAACAATAACAAGAACTAAGAGATGTTCTAGATAATAACCACTTAACATGTGAAAAGCTAACCAAGATGTGTGGTTTTAACAAGAGCAGGTTTCGTGCATTGAGACTCATGACGATAAAGAACCTGTGTGTTTCGCTTTGAAAATAGAGAATAAGAAAAATATTTAAGAACATGTTTTTTTGTTTTTTGGAAAATACATATAACACAAAAACACTAAATTCGGGATATAACAATAACAAATTTAGAGGCTACCAAAATGGCATTCGTTATAGCACAATTAATGCGCTTCATTAGCACAAAAGATTAAATCCACCAAATCTTGGAAGGCCAACTAACACTGAACTAGTAGCTTCACTACTAGTAATGATATGAAAACTAAACCAACCTATCTCGCAATTTCTTCCATCCACCATGAATTATCAACCAAAAGAACAGAGACTATCAATGAAGAAGTTTCCTATTGGCTAGATAATTTATATTCCAGTGATTGAGGAGGCCACTGCTAGGGCTTTACCAAAGATAAACAGAGTATATATATACATGCATAAAGCTCCAATCTTCAAGAGTTTAACCATTAACTTGAAACATAATTAAAGAAGCATCCAAAAAGCAAATCCCCTTCAAGTCCTGAAGCAATATATTACAACCAAACAAAATTATTGAAGAGCTCCATCCATATCCCTAAAGGAGATCATTTAATGTCTTAACTTCTCTAATTCGCCTTTCGCCCAAACTAAAGGCACAAAGTATATCCAAATCGGGGCCTTGCACAATGTATGTTCTTAAATCATGGGATTTCACCTGTTACTACACTCTCACGTATAATTTCTGCTTTTTCCAGTTATTACCCTTTAAATCGAATTCTCCGTATATGCCAATCAAAATATTTCATTCCAAGACACATCTTTCAAATTTAAAGACAACATTGTTATATATGAGATTCAACCACGACTTGAACTCAACAAACTGTGGACAAGAATATAGGACTTCTACCAATCGTGCCAAGAGGAACTGTGTATAAAAGATAAAAGTTCGTTGGGCTCTTATTTAGTATAATACATGCAGCCTATGCAAAAATGGATTCAAAACCAAGTCATGAGATGAGTGTGTACCCATCTATGTTTTGAGTTCATTTCACATGCTATTTTGAGCATTTTATATCCATATTCATGTAAAACTCAGCAACATTTCCAAAACTTGGCTTTTGTAGGACATTGATGAAAAGCAAGTGATTTGGCAAGAAATGAGCAATATATATACAAAAGAAGAGTCAATCAAAAAGTCTCACAAATCTGCATCCCTGGAAGATGAATTTTTCTGTACCAGATGGAACATCAAATGGTTCAAATTTCCCCATGGTTGTATTCTTCATTCAAAGAGCTTTCCAACGACACCTCACACTCCCAAATCCGAGTTCAAACGAAGAAGTTATGTCATCAACAAGTTGGAGAAGAAAACAGTCCCCAGCGTATTTGTCGAGACAAAAACCTATGGACAGTTTATCGCGCAAAGCTAGTGACAAAGTTTTGGTCGCGACAAAAGAGTGACAAGCTGGTTGCGACAAAACCAGATTTTGTCGTGACAAAGCTTGCTTATATAACCCAGACAAGTTTTCTGCAATGAGAGTAGTAACAGGACCATGTCGTGAACAAAACTAGATTTTGTCGCGACAAAGCCAATATTAAAGCTTTGCGACAAAACCCTTAGATTTTGTCGCGACAGTTAGCAACAAACTCCACACAGACAAAACTAGATTTGCTGTACAGAGCTTAAGACAAACGCTAGGGCCTTTTTTTTTTAAGCCTCCGAAACTATTACTTTGACTGCTTTCAAGCCCATTTCACCCTAGACTGTAAACATAGTTTTTAAATAGGCAACAGGAGGCGGAACACCTCTATGGGCTTTCTCTAAATTCGCTCAATTTTTTGAAGTTTGACATGAATTTTGATTTTTAGTAGATCTTATAGGTTTTAGAGCATATTTTATTTGCATTGAAGAGATTTTTATGGTTATACATCAAAGTATTCACTCTCATTATAGTTCAAATAAATATTAAAACTAAAATCCGGATTTTTCTCTCACTTTCGTCTTGATTTCTTCTTCATTTTCTTACTTTTTGTTTGATTAGTGATGATTGAACTAAAGAATGGAGCATTAAACACCCTGGGTGGGGATTAATTGATCAACATTCGCATTTGTAGATTCTAGTTATTTTGTGGGTTTGAAAACTAATTTATAATTGGTATTGTTCTATAATTAGATGTTCGGAATATTAGTAGCTTAATTCAAAAAAAGAGTTGTATCTTTTCTCCGATTTGAGCCCTCCTGAGAGACATAGAGATGGAGATTCCTAAGAGCAAAGAGCAAGAACTCGGGGGTATGTTGTACTCACATCAGAACTAATGAACTCTAAAAGATTACTTGATAGATCACTAATTTACTCATGGTGTGAGGATTAACTAGATGATGTATCGGCTTATCGTTTAGGAGGTCTCACCTCAAATTATAGAATGACCTTGATCCTTGTTAGCATAGATCTAATCAAGGAGGGAGAGAACCTCTGAGGATTTAATGTATGAGGTACCAATTACATTAGAGAAGGCTTGCATTATCCCTGTCTATAGGGCAAAATTCTTCAATCCTAAGATTTATTGTGAAGTACTCAAAAGGAAAAGAGTCATATCTTAGAGACTCATGTCTCAGCGAGAACATGAATCTCTTAATTAGTGAAATGTATGGTGTAATGGAGAATCCAAGCTATAACAAATGCCTTTGACAAATCCTGCATTCGTAACTCACAAATGTTGCGCTTTCAAATAAACACAAATTGTTTTAAATACTATCCCTGTCCCTGAGAAAATTTCTTCATATTATGTAATTGTCATGTTGTTTGTTTAGTAGATTTTAGATTAGTTTTAAATCAATTTTTTTTATCGCTAATTAAATTGATTTTATTCCACATCCCATTTCGTCACTAAATATGAAGAGCTCCTGTAATCAGTACCAAATTCCACCCGAGAACCTCCAATCCTCGTGGGTACGATATCAGGACTTTTACAGTCCACTTTATTACTTGTATGACCCAAGCACTTGCGGAAAGCGGATGAGTGTCAGTACACTTTCATCGCTGAAAATTCTTACTTTGTTTCAAATCGCTGAGTATTTACCACATTCACTCCCTTAGCCATATTTTCATATATACATCATTTGGTCTCAACAAGTTTTTGGCACCGTTGCCGAGGACTTTAGTTAGTCTTTGGTAGCCGTGTCGGAAAATTGGTCAACAAGTTTTTGGCGCCGTTGCTGGGGACTTTAGTTGGGCCTTTAGCCGGGCCAGACTGGAATTGGTCCTAAATACCGAGTCACATGGATGGACGGGCAGATTCCATTTAGGTTTTGTCCAAAAACATGAGTGTCACTTGACTCAACCTTAGTTGCCCTCAATTTAAATCTGGCAAAGTCATATAGTATAAATCAGCTCCATCACTTAAAAGTAACAATATACATTCTAGCTAAAGTTACCAAATTTTGCATCATCTTGCATAATTTTCTTCATTCTTTACCTATTTGATGTGCCTATAACATCTCATATGCATTTTGTCTTTGTAAGATTGTCAAGCACCCAAGAATCAAGACGTTCAATTTAATCCACCAGTATGCCAAAGTACTTCCATTCTAGACCAAAAGCACAAATGCAAAGGTCGGCTATTCATATTCACGTCTTTCAAAGATTCTTATGCTATTATAATATACTATAAAGTGATGTAAGAGTGGATTATCATAATAGAAGTTTCCGCAGAAATCATATACTACAAAGAAACTTATTTTCCAAACAAGGAAAAATTTATCCATATCCATTATCACATAAAAAAATTGATAAATTATCATCCAAAGGTCCAAATCAGAAAACACTAAAATAATACCAATCACTAAAGGCCAAACCAGAAAAACCATATAAAAATGTATTAAAATATTTGCAGTTCTCTCCAAGATTACTCCGCACTTGCTTAGATGATGAGAGAACTCAAAGTAAGTCATGTAGGTTTCGGTGGTCTCCCATGCAGTCTGAACCATCATTTATTCACATATATATATATATATATATATATGTTCACATTCAAATTAAATAAAGTGTATCGTTTCCACCTGCTTTTTGAGATTTGAATTATCTTAGGAATCTCATATACCAATCATATCATCACTGCTTAGGAACAAAGAGGAAATCTGCAATTTCAATTTATCCAACATTGCAATTTAAAAAATAAAATAAAAAAACCAACCCAAAAAATGGGTCTGGAGGTAAAATATAATATAGAAGGGGATGACAACATTGTATAACCGTTAAAGAAATCAGCATCGAAAATTCTTGAGTTCTATGTCAGTAAAAACAAGTCGATGATCATTTTAAAGTGCAACCTACGTTGGAACCGCATTCATTCAAAAAACACAGTCATGCATACAAAAAGCGGTATGGTATATTGTACCATACTTCGTCTCATGCAATCTAAATTCAAGTGGTAATGTAAAAGAAAAACAAAGAATTATGTGCAACTGCATTTTTTTTTCTTTTTTTCCTTCACAAACAACCATCTTCATAATTTCTGAATGCCATTCTCGTCTTAAGACACCCATGGCGTAGAATTTTCTTATTCAAATTAGAAGGTGAAACTTCAAGCATTAACACCATTATCCATTTCTTTCTCCAAACATTATCTAAATCATACCTAGAGGAAGGCCAACAATCGAGTAAAAAGTTCGTAAAACTAAAGATAGGCACCTTCACTCATGCAAAGGGGTATTGAGTCCACAACCCAGTTCAGTCCCCAAAGAAGAATATCCATTCTCTCGATAATCTTAGTTTACATAATATATCATTTTCCAAGAAAGCACAGGCATGAGAGCTATAAATCATGAACTCTCAGAGAGATACATGTTATTAACGTCACATTTGAATGCAAGCTTAAGAGTCTAAACCCAAGCCATGTCATGAATAAACTCCTTAATCGATTTTACTTCTCAATGTTATTTCTCCTTCCTCAAATCTGTTAATTCCCATCAGAAAATCGATCAATGTTCCAAACAAAGATCCAAAGAATTTCCAATCTCCACTTCTACCAATTACCCTAGAAAACTAATTTAAAATCACTCAAGATTCCAAGTTTCTTATGAAGACCCATCCTATCGCACGTGAGCCTTCTACCCACTCCAACTCCTGTTAGAATCAAATACTTGATTACATTTAAAAGTGAGAATCAAAGGAAAGAGTGGAAGAGGAGATACTAGCTCTTGAGAAAACCAAACCTGAGAAATGGATGAATTACCGAAGGGTGAAAAACCCTACTGATGTAATCAAGTGTCATTGTCAACATAGGACTGATGGGACATTGGTAACCAAGAGGTATAAGAAAACTTATGGGGTGGAAACCAAAATATCTGCAGCAAAGATGAATAACATTCATATATTACTATCCTTGGCAACTAATCCTTGTTGGTCTTTGCAACAACTTGATGTTAAGAATGATTTGCATGGTGGTCTAGAAGAAGAATACAAGGAGTTACTGAGTTTTAATGAAGACTAGTTAATGCATTTATTTGCATCCATGATCATTGAAAGAAATGGCCGTGTAAATTGAAAACGAAATGATGAGACCTCAAAGAGGGCAAATGTAAAAGGAAAACAAAACAAATGAGAGCGCCTGGTGGAGGCGAATTAAGAAGTGAGAGAAACCCTGGGGTGAAAGACCCAAAAGTTTACCCTAAGACTCCTAATTGACGCATATCCTTGGTGAAAGCCCGAAAAAGTCAATAGAACATTTATGATTGTAGTATCATTCTCATCAGATCTCATCATAATTCATTTGTGTGAATATTGATGACTTGTTGATCAGTATAAATTGTGTGAATTATGTTTGATGATGCTTTAAATGTGTAAAATTGTGTGCAAATTAGTGAAATGTTGTTTGATGATGCGTTGATGTATGTGTAAAGTTGTAAGTTTTGAAGTGTTTATTTTTATTTAATTAGATTAACTTGAACCTTATTCAACCGCTTATGTGATAAGAAATGTGATTATATGGTATATTATAGTGCTTTTTATGTTTGTGTTATTCATTAAACACTAATTTTAGCACAAATGACTTAACCTCATTAGGGTAGATCACAATCAACTTTCTTTATTCTATAAAAATTTTAAATGCAAACTAGCTTTTATGGAAAGCATAAGAAGATCCGTGGACTGCATCAAGATGCCTAAAAAGCCACATAAGTTAATATAAGGATTGTCCCTTTAATTTATTTATTTTAATTTTTGACTTGTATTAAGTAGAGTTATATGAATTCTTGGAAATCTAAACTAAATGTCGTTATTTGTAAAAATATGATTTGTTCTCAAATAAAATTTTGTAGATATTCATTATATAAACTTGGTTGTATATTAATTATAGTAAGATTTTGTAAATGGTGAAAAGGAAGAAAAAGAAAGAAAATGAGTACCTGGGCTCAATTGTTAGCTTCGACTAGGAAAAACTCTTATGGTCAAACCGCTGACTGATCTCAAGTCGGATTTGGGTTGCCCGTAATCCGTGGCGTGACAGATATGGGCTTGCATTCTTCCCTTCCTTTTGTTCTTCTCACAATATTCTCCACTATCTTTTAACTCCATAGGAGACTTCATGACACCTAATAAAATACTTGACTCACCACTTTGTCATCGCAGACTCATCGACACAACTAAGACAATTTTAAGCTTTGATACCATTTCGTTGTAAACATACAGACATATATCTCTTCATATTTGTATGATATTGTCTACTTAATCCAGGCATAAGATCCACATGATTTTGTTTTGACTCTAAATATTGTCCACATGTACTAATTCATAATCCTTCACGTGAGAGACTTTGGACGCACACTTAACGAGTTATATTATGCTTTTTTCTTAGCCACTCCTTTGGAGGGAGGAGGGACATTGTGATCTCGCAAAGGCTGAAGCTATTCCATGGCATCTGGGGCTCGCCCAAACTAGAAGAGGCGGGTAGTTCTCCTCAGATACTTCATATTTCCGCCGGAGGTTAATTTCGAAATATTTCCGATAAACACTCTTTTAATTTCTTCAGTAGTGGTCCCCAGCCTCCCAAGTTGGAAAATACAACACTGGGCCTGACCTCTTGTATTCAATAGTTAAATAAAAGATCACCGGAAGTGCGATCCCTTGGCCTCTTGATTTTATTCCAAAGATCTCTATGACCTATCAAACCAAAACAATAAAAATAAAAAACAAAAGAACAACATGGAGGTCGGGTGTTTAATGCGAACAAGACATGATGATGAAAGAAAGAAAAGAAAGGAAATCGAATTCCACCTCTGGATGTGAAGATTTTCTTGTTAACAACCATATTATATATCTCAATCAAGAAAGAGTAGTTATTGTGGTATGTGGTCTGGTATTGAGGCTAAAAAGGTTATAACACTGAAAGGTATAGTGTTTATCGAGCGTAAGTTAAGGCAGCCATTCTTCATACAACTTTTTTCATTAAAGGGCAAAATGATCAGTTTGGAGGTGTGGGTAGTCCCCAAAGACGTGTATTGTATATTTAGGGTATAAAGGTATTTTGTAATTTGATCAGATATAGGCTATATAAATACCCTATGTAACCTTATTTTGGTGATAGTGAAAGCTGAAGTTGTCGTTCCCGTGGATGTATGCACACTGCCGAATCATGTAAAATTTGTGTTTTTTCAATTTTTGTCTTTACTCCAATTTTATCATCATTGTTACACAAATCACAACAATAATGCATGTGGCCTGCATCAAGAACCATTAGAATCTGCTAAACCTACAAGATCAGCTAACAAAGAAGTACTTACATTTTACCATGATAATGGCTTTTTGTGATAAAGCTCTTGCACCACTATGATCAAGTCAAAATTTCACATGTAAACATTGGAATTTCTTCATAATTTGCCACCATGATGCATTTGTAATTGACTTAAAATCCCAAGTGGGATTTTTTTGTTATAAATAGGAAGTTTTATGCTTGAGTATAGAACCAATATTACAAAGATAAAGAACTCAACGTGAAACATGCACAAGGATCTAACGTTGTTTGGCCACTTATGTCTACATCCATAACAGAGAAATTCCTTCACTATTCTTGAAAAACACAGGTACAAGATTTGTGTATCAAAGTATCAGGATCACTAGGAAAAATCATAAAATAAACAAACTTGTGAATGCCCACAAGATCAGAAAATACCTCATAAAACTCACACCTCTCAAACCCTTCTTCATCTCTATACTCATCAATAATCATAACCCTTCTCATCTTTCCCAGGACCCATATAATATTTATAAGGATATTCCCAAAAGCTTTCCCTTATTCTATAAGGAAACCTAATATTAAATAATATAATAACAGGAATTATCCTATAAAATATTCTTTACCAAATGAATTAATACTATATAGAATTTCATATTGTTCTAACAATTCAATTTTGATCAAATTCCATACATCTGATAAGAGAACAATGACCCACCTTGAACCGAAATTCCTTTTATCTGATCTTGTATGCCTTAAATTTTTTTGTTCTCCAAATATCTTTAACCTCGAAGCTTTGATACCATTTTTATGAATCGAAAAGCTTTGATACGAAAATATCAAAGATGAAGAAATCAATGTACATATGCACTAGGGTTTTAACGCTGCTCACTAATCATGCCTACATCCTGACACAGAAATATTTCCATTATTCTTGAAAACACAGAGTACAAGATCGGGAATATCAAAGCATTGGCACACCAGGAAAAATAAAAAAAAATTACAAAACCTCTAGGGATGAACTAAGAAAATACCTCTCAAAACTTTCAATATCTCAAATCCTTACATCTCACACACACCGTAACAGCCTTTAAAAGCCCTTCTCTCTCATAACTTTTTGCTCTCAGATCTAGAATATTTATAGGAATATTCATAAAAGCTTTCCCTTATTATATAAGGAAACCCATTACAATAATATAAAACGTGAATTATCCTTAAGTAAAATATTCTTTACAAAGATGAATTATTATAAATTAGGAATTCTGAGATGATATTTTAAATAATCCCACCTGGATCAAATTCCATCAAATAACGATCTAAACAGATCTTAATAAGAGAGCAATCGACTCCACCTTGAACTAAATTCTTATCATCCAGGTGTTTCTGGTGGATCTGCTTCCAAACATTTTAATCCCAGTTTCAATGCCCCATTTGTTATAAAAGGTAAGCTTTGATGCACAAGAATAATTCAAGAACATAAAAGATAAAGCAACATAAAGGTGCACGAGGTTTTAACATGGTTCACCAACGAGCAGATCCAAAGAGAATGAGAGAGAATATTCCCACTATCCTTGAAAACACAAATTACAAGATTGGAGTATCAAGATATTGCGATGACTAAGAAAAACCACAAAATAACAAAACCCTAGGATGCTCACAATACCGAAAAAATACCTCACGAAGCTCACAATCTCTCAAACCCTTATATATATATATATATATATAGAAGGTTACACTCCAATGCCTTTACAAGCCCTCTTATCTCTCATATATCTTTTTCCTCAGGACTCCATAATATTTATAGTGAGGACATAAAAGTTTTCCCCTGCTCTATAAGAAAACCTAATATTACAATAATGTAATAAATGGAATTATCCTATAAAATATTCTTACAAAAAGGAATTAATACTAAGTAGGAATTTGAGACATTTAAACGCTTTATTAGGAATATATTGTATATAATACGAAAGTATTGTTGATTCATTGTGAAATACTGTGAAGGAAAGTTGTTGGACAAATTAAATATGTTATAAGAAGAAAAAGCTATGAGTAAACGCCAGGCATGCAAAGTCTATATGAAGTAGGTAGAATATAACAAAGGGTACTAAGAAACACCCTTGGAAGTAAGGCTTACTTATTCAATAATATAAATATAAAAATGATAAGCTATTTTGAGGCTCAATGGTTATAATATATATTTGATTTTTGTTGATTCATGCACTCTATTATATATTTAAAGTAATTTCATCATCATAAACATAAATATAATGCAAATATACTATGTTTTGAAACCTTACTCCGACCATCGCATAATTATATTTCATTCTTTAGTTTTCATTTAAATATAAAATATAAAAACACAATGAAAATATTCCTAAAGATGGTGCTTTCAGGCAATGCAATCTGCTCTAGTCAATACAATGTGAACATTCTGATGGGCTTTAACCAAAACGGTTTTTTGTGTCAAAACTTTAAGTGAACCAATCTGCTAGACTTAAATTTGAAAAGTTTCACAATATGACATCATACCTTAGGATTATAGTGTATGGATTGGGCCAAATAGGCTTGACCTCATGTCTCACTACTAATCTTAAAAGTGGGCATGGAGGTTGAGATGTCATAAAATCATACGATGTTTTTTTTTCTCTTCAAGGTTTATGGAATTGTAAGGCAATTATGAGGTATTGCGTGGAATTCTAGGTTTATAGTTATTTTTCCTAATATGGGCAATAATTCAACTTCGCATCTACAATTGGATTAGTAATACTAACTTTATAAATTATTTAGATTCTTAGCTTTGTCTGTAGTTTTTCCTATTTTAAAGTTTCAAAATATGTCTTTCTTGTTTTGCTTATTTCTTGTTGCCTATTCTGTTTTCTCTTTAACAAATTCTTAATGTTTCAACTTTTAACTAGTGCTACTTCCATGATTATATAAGGAATACCATTGCAACTAATGGGAGATCATTATCCAAGGTCGATATTTCTCGATTAGATGCTAATATTTGTCGCCTATCCAGCCCTGATCAGATGATCTTGTTAAAATGTTAGAAGCGATTACATGTCATATACAATAGATCAGTTGGGATATTATCCTCTCAATAATTCAAAACTATAAGATATGGATGAGAGCTTTCTTATGTGAGGTTTCTTTGCTTATTCAGATCTATCCAAGTTCAAAATCACATAAATTATTACTTTTATTTATCGAGGATTCCCAACTTGATAATATACAAGTAGAATAACAATTTGTGTCTACCCTCATAATTGATAGATATACATGTGTGTTCTACGCATAGTTCTTGATGTCAGGACTGTATGGGCGCTTCTGACTTTAGTGCGGACGCTTGAACTCCCCTTATGGGATCGAGTATGTGCAGATAGTTATGAGGATGTATGCAAAATATAAAGCACACGATCTTTTTATTGTGTCTCGACAATCACCCATGTCACACTCAGATGCAAGTGATTTCCATTAATCGATTCAAGGTTTACAATTAGTCTTATGTGCAGATAAGACTCCTCTCTACCTACTTCGCCCTTCTCAAACCCCAATCACTCTCGTGGAGTTCCAATGAACTTTCTCCATTCCCTCTCAAAAGCATCACACACTCATAACCCACTTTACATCAATATAAGAGGAAGAAAATAAAGAAATTAACATCATCTTTCACTGTAAAGACAAAGCAAGTTTCTTTAACGTGCAATATTCCAACCCAGCATATGCACTCGCACTTTCACACACCCCGACTTCGCTTGCTCTTTCTTTGCCTCGTCGAAATCCTTGATGAGAACTTCCATAGCCCCCGAATTGATAGCTCTGGCTAATCAGTATTGGAAGTCTTGATAGGCTGGACCATTATCTTAATATGACCTAACTTCACCTTCATTTGTTGTAATTTGCCTATAAGCCATATCATTGCAAAATAGGAAACTTGTTGATTGGATTGACTGATTTTACGCATAGACCAAATCTGATGAAGTAATTAGCAATTCCATCCAAAGACCTTTCAGTCCCCAGCCAAAATACCATAAAACTCTGTTTTCCGACTAAAAATGTGTTTAAATTTCAAAGAAGGATCCATTAAAATTGGTCTAAATCATCGCAAGTGCATAGGTTATACAAGTAATAAAAATAGATTTAAGTCCAGAGAATTATCTCTACTCAGGATTGACATAAATCTAACATCGCACCATCTACCAAGATCTTCTATTTGAACTCCTGCTAAAAATGGTTTGTTTCAACTTAAGCAAAGCAAAATTAGATACAAACCTATAACAATAAAGAAGTTCAAATAAATGGATCAGAGAGTTCACCGATAAAGTAACACCGGGAAATAGATCAATGTGCACAATGAATTTCTCGCATCATTTTATAACATTTTTCAGCCATTAGTTTGAAATCAACTTGTCAATGATGCAAGGTAATATAGCTCGATTTCTCCATAAACCATACATTTCAACAATTAAAGATCCATATTCTTCTATTAATGGGTCTAATTTAGTTACTTCAGAATAGAAACCTTTTCTAAAATCAGTATTTTTCCTTCTGCTCACTATACCCATTTCTTAGGATCAAGACTTCTCGCCAATGTATTAAGGTATCAGAAGCCTTCCAATCTAATTGGTAACCCATCCGTCAACTTGATTAGATTCTATTTTTGATTCGATATATGCTAACACTGATCAAGATCCTCTTATCAACGAGGAGAAACTTGATTGATTAATTGACATCATCCAACTATCTCACAATAATAGTAAAAGTCGGATTCATCTAAGTGATTTTCAAAGTCTATTCCATAATATTAGTCTAACATACCCCTCAAGTATTGCTCCATACTCTCGTGATTCTCCATCTTTGTGTTTACCTAAAGGGCTTCCCGGAAATCGAGGAAGATACAAATTTTTCGGGTACAAGTTACTAATATTTTGGAACAAGTAACTTCAAGAACAATACCACTAAATAAATCCAAACATTCACCCATGAACTCTTCGCTGAAGGTAAAATTATAATCACATTGATCCATTCCCGATGGAGTCGCTTTTCAAAGCGATCACAAATAACAAAGGACTAACTCCGATCAAATAAATTCATTGAAATTGTAAACGAATTGAAATAAATGAACTCCGTGAATTTCCAAATTCATTTAATCTTACGAATGAAAAAAGATTTTGCAAAGAACTGGGCCGAAACTTTTTCATAACGAAATTGTCGATCAATTCAAAAAGAAAACTAGCTAAAATGCTACTCTAAAAACTAAACAAAAAAAGAAAAATAATATATAAAGAGTCTCCAAATACCCAAAAGTTCGATTTTGCTAATGCGCTACGCTGCCCTCGGGCGTGTCTATTTATAGATTTTCAAAGACGGGCCAGACTTCTAAGCAGCACTAATTGTGAATCTCAAAAAATTTAGTCCAATTAGTCAAACTTGTCGCAACATAGAAAGCCAGGTTGCAAACAAAGCCACCTTTGTCACCCAAAGATCTTGTCGCAAGGCTACGCGATCGCGGTTATTATCTTACGCCTCTTCTCGAATTTTATCAGAACATAAGTTGGCAATGTCGGCTACATAAGCCCAGCGAGGTCGGCTCGCGCGTCACGGCAAAGCTTTTCTTGTGTTGCCATATAATGAATACCATTCAGCATTGAATAGTGGCGTTCGATAAAGAAATTCTTTCGTCGTGACTAAGTTTCTTTCATCAGACCGCTTGCGGTCGCGGACATAGAATTTTTTGTGTCATGGTCAGAAGTTTCTCGCCAAAGCAGTTCCGTCTTTTGGTCGCATTTAATTTTTCTTTGTTGCGCCCACCGTTTTGCCCTCGGTCGGCTAAACCCTTTTGTTGCAACATTGGTTCTTTGCCGCCAAGAGCATTCGTTTGGTTGGTCTTCACGCTCATTTCATGTCACGACATAAAACTTCTTCGCATGGAGACAAAAATCTCTTCCTCGCACTTTATTTCGTGACAAAGAATTCGCCTGTTTTCCGTCGCTTTCTTCGTCACGACACTAGTCGCTCTGCCGCGAACGTAGTTCACTTCACCCTCATGTTGTGTTCATACAACTTAAAATTCCTCTCACAGTGGGAGTAGAGTGTTCTTATCTTTCATCGCGATCAATGTTGTGTCACGACATATTGGTCTTTTGTCACGACATATGATTCCGCCTTATTCTTACCATAAGTCGAAATGTCTCTGGCTTAAAATATGGAAAATTTTATCGCAGGAAATTTGTCTTGATTCTGCCTCATTGTTTACTGCCTTCATCGCACATAAAATTCTCCACGCGATAGAGTTTCCGCCCTTCAAAGTCGAATATGGATTTCGGAAGTCGCTACATAGTTATCTTTGGTCGTGGATGTATTCTTCGCTATCTTCACTTTATGTCACAAACAGAGTCGTGAGATGACACGACATGAGCTCTTCATTTCCATGTGCCGATTACTATCGCAGAACATGAGTCATGAATGTCACGACATTCTTTAAGAACTTCTCTCTTTAGTCGCGACATAAAATCCATTGTCGCAACATAAATAAAGTCGCCTATCAAAATTATGTCGCATTACCCATTTCGCCGAGCTCAAATGAATCCTTATCGAGACATAAACTCTGCTTGCCAGGGATTATGTCGCTATTATTTTGAACCGTGGTCGCTGGCTGTAGAATTCGCTTATGGCCAATTTTCTCGCTTTTCATAAAATTATCTCGTATTTTCATTTAAAACTTATAAAACAAAGTTAGAACATTCCATAATTCAAAGATTAACATGAATTATAAACTTCTTAAAATTATGCCGTAAAATGGATAAAAATATATGAGCTTAGACTCATCAAATTCCCCCAAACTTAAAGTTTTGCTTGTCCCTGGGCTAAAGAAAAGAAAAGTTGTTTGTCCTCAAATAATTTAGCCTTTCAATTTTTATGACATTTTTCTCGGTAGAATCCACAATTTGGCAGAAACATAAATTAGTTGTAAATTATTTAACGTATTTCAAACTATAATCGTGAAGATTTTTTCAATTAAGTTCACTAAAATGCCGGCAATTTCTATCAGGTATATAATTCAATTATTCCAATTCGATTTAGTGAGTGTGTGATGGTCTTCTTCTTCCTTGGCAAATTAGTTAATCTTTCCGATATTAATTCGATAGTAAGCTCCTCATTCTTTAAAGTCCCATATCCCTGTTTGTCATATTAATCTCCACTAATGTAAGCACATACCACCTTCGTAACTGAACAGTCTTTAGGGCTAAGAATGTGAGGTCGAGGTAATCAGATAATAAGACAATTTGTGTCACCACTCAAGATATTCATTTGCACTTTGACATATCTCGCCTTCATATGCATTTTGACTTTTCCCCTCTATGTCAACTTCTAATTTCCCATTTGCTTTGGAAAAATCTTTCTACATACTCTCTCAGAATGTCTTTCGACTACATTCACATCAGAACCTTCCTTATCTTTAGAAGTACATTTCATCTTTTATCGGGTTTTTGGAATAGTGCAAATGTTTGCCCTTAAGCTTTTCACCTTAATTAACTTTAAATGTGAACTCCCATACCAATTTACTAGATGTCGAACACCTAAAGACTTAATTGTTCCAGGAGGAAGGTTACAAGACCAAACTTTATTCCACCTTTGACACTCTTTCTTACATAGCTTCTTTTTCCTCATTCTTTCATCCCTTCTCATCTCAATTGATTTTTTCTGCCTCAACCCTTCTTATCATTCCTTGGTGTACATTTAAACAATATCTCCAAACTCTGTCCTCTTTCCATCATCGATGTATTGTCAACTGTAACAAGTGGTTCTTTTTGCCAGAGGGATTATGCTCAAGGGAGGGTCTAGTTTTCATTTGTCGTTAATGATGAGGTAGTTATTAGCTCAAATATGAATTAAGGTAAAGTGCTACTATACACATGTAGGCTTAAAGGTTCAAGATTCCAAGAATGGTCTCAGATACTCCTCTTAGTGGTATATTGACTTTTTCCCACTAATAATCTAACAAAGTCTGTAATATCTGAGATTAATCATATTATTGATCCAGAGATGTCCTGATCTTTAGCATAACTGCTTTTATATACTTTTTGACCATGTGGCGTGTTTATCGTGGTTCATAATAACTAAGTTGTTTACAAAATATAATTTACAGTCATATTGTTCCATCAATCATCTGAATCTTTCCATTCTCAAGCTCAAACACATTCCTATCCAATATCTCCCAAACTTTCTTTTCAGCCATTGCATCTACCCACCAATTTATAAAATCTTGCTTTGGTGACCAAATATGTTATATGTTATTTACAAGTGCAAAGCTTATTTTACATTAGCCATTAGTTCAGAGAAGTTAATAATAATAACATTTCACCCCACAATCACTGAAGAGGTCAAGATCTGATACCATTCAACAATTTAAAACCTAAGAAAACTAGGTTTTCATTATTCAAAGAAAGCTATTATTAAATATCATCAATTTCTAATTATTGAACACAAAGAAAGGAAATAGATAATAAACACAGAAATGCAAATGAGGAACAACTAAATTTTTTGCCAATTCTTATTTTTTTATTTTTCTTATTTGAAGTGATTAAGTGCAAATCTTATAGAGAGGGAAAAAGGGAAGAACTATAGTGGTTTTCTTCATTATGTGTCATTGACGAATGCAAACTCATTGGTTTAAACTTGTAACAAGTCAAAGCAGAGAACCCGTGAACTGGACTTCAGGTCGCTTTGAACCGACGCCTTCTTCACTGCTGAATGCGCACCACCAAGCAAAGGGCTATCGCGGATTAGATCATTTTGCCTCTCATTCACAGAGCTGTGGTTCCCTCAAACTCACCCTGGGTAGAGTACATTTTGTTGAAGTTGTCGTTGATCATAATCTAAGCTTCCACTAATAGATTTTCCCCTTTTAGTTTAAGATGCCCCCATTTCTTATATCCTTTCATCGAAGTCTTACTTTATTTCTAATGTTCCTCAGACAAAATTCCAAAAGCATCCGTCTTTTGCACTCAAGCTCTTCCTCCACATATCTTCTTTTTCTTCATGATTTTTATTAGCTCACTATCTCTTTGAGCTAATATGAGATAAAGCATCTTCTCTTACCCCAGTGCCTTCACTCAACTGCCTTTCTCTCTTGTTTCCATTCACTCTTTCACCTTCACTTCATAGGCTTATGTCTTAAACTCAGCTTCATTTTTAATCTATTTTGACTTATTTTTAGCATATTCAAATCGTTTGAATGCCAAATTATGGATTATTCACCAACTTTGTGTTTTTGCGGGTTTTAATTCAAAAGGAGAAAATTTCAGTAAGAAAGAAGAGAAAAAGAGAAATTGCAGCAGTCTTTGTCGCGATAGAGTTCTATGTGTTGCGACAAACGTCCAAGCAAATGGCTAAGGAAATCATTGAGACAATATTTCCTCCGCCAACACAAAGGACCTAATATGGTTAAGAGTTACGTCACGACAAAAGATAGCGTGTCACGACAGAACATGGGAAGAATGTAACAAGTCAGCTGAGACAAAGAAAGTTAATGTTATGACAAGGTTTGTCAGCTGGATGTCAACACCAGGAAGAACCTATCGCGACATAAAAGCTCCTGTCGCGATTATTATCGAAACAGAAGAAGGCAGAATTTATCATGACAAGGTATGTTATGTCAAAGAAATTAAAGATAATATAGGAAGAATACTAATATTGTGATCACTTTTATGTCATAACTTAATGAAAAGATAAAAATCTATAACATGATTAATCTTCTCCGTCAGCGACAATGATTATCGCAACTTGGAAAAGTTTTGTCGAGACACAAAGAATACTAAAAGAAAGCAACTTATCGCGACAAGACAATCTATGTCGCGACCGAAGACAAGGTTTCGGGTCCTCGGCAGAGAACAAAGTCAGAACAAGTGATGTTGACTTATAATCAGGCCTGCTGTAATAAAAGAATCTAATGTTGTGACATACTGCTGGAAGAGAGGTTTCATATGTCGATGTGATCTGTGTTGAACATGATAGAAATGTTTCAACACTGTATAAACAAGGTCGCTGATAGACTTTTTCTATGTCACCACAAAGATTCAACACAAAGGAAGAGAGGCCTGTTGCAACATAACAAACTGGTCAAGGACACAAAGATTTAGCCAAATACAAAAGTCTTATCACAACATAAAAAACTTGGTCACTAAAGAAAACATCTACAACACCAGAGATCTGGCAGTCTAAAATGATCAAAATGAAGTTAAAAATAAGAAACTGTGTTATATGATTGACTTTGTCATGAATTTTCTCCCGGTCACAGAATACTGAAAATACAAACATTGCAAACAAGAACAAATTATAAATACTATCGCGATAAACTAGGTCACAATAAATGAAAGAAGCTACGATAAATAATGTCGCAACATTTGTCATTGTTAAAACATAATCCAAGCCCCAAGGGGCACAATATACATTATTCTAAATATAGAACGGATGTAATTTATTTAATCTTATAGGAAAATTGTTGTTAAAGAGCCAAAGAAAGATCCGTCGCTGCCAGAAAACCTTCATCATAAAGAACAATACAGATAAAGAAAAGAAATACTGATCTGATCATATGGAAACTTATCTGAACTCAATCCAAGGATAAGGAGTGTGTCACGATAAGACTAGTCGTATGCAAACAAAGACTCACGATAAAGAATTTCAAAACCTCGCTATAACAACACTTAGGTCACTATGAGAACAACTGGACAGGATTTGGGTATCCACCAACGTAATCCCCTCGAATTTAAATTCATACTTCAAGCTCTATAAATAGAAACAATTCGGGGTGCGAGGCAACTACTATGGAAAGTCCAAAGCATTCTGGAGCCGAGGACTTTGCATTATCTTTTTCTTTTGTTTTCTTTTATTTTCTTTTCTATATTAGATTTAACGAGAATTTCAATTTATTTTAACGACTAAAGAGAATTGCTTAGAAGTTTCGTTGAGCTAAATTGTTGGAAGATCAATTCCACTACTTTTGAATCTAATGAAGTCTAGATAAAAGTTGAATGTATTTTTCTAATGATTACGCTTGCATTGAAATTCTTATCAGATTTCCAATGTTCACCGTGATTCAATGAAACACAACTTCCTTTGGGAAAGATTTGATGTTAGTTATGGTCTTCTTCCTGCACAACAGAAAGATTTCTTGATCAGAATTTTAAGTTTATTTGAATAGTGTTGTTCATGAAGTGAATTGAGCCTCTAAACATTAGCAACTTATACCCATAAAAGGACAAATATCCGACTCGATTTCCTTAGAGCTCTTAAAGACATAGAGTCGAGATTCCCCGAGAGCATGGATGCAAGCATTGAGAAGACACACTAAGAATAAAGAACTAATAAGCTCCTTTCGAAGATTAGTTAGATAAACTGGCAAATTTACTCATGGTTTGAGAATTAATTTAGTGATCTATCAATTTAATCAATTAGAGATATCTCCTTGGTCTGGAGGAATGATCTTGATCCTGTGTTAGCTTAGATCTAATCAAGGAAAGGGAGAACTCTTTAATATCTCAAGGATGAGCCATCATTCATCTTGTAGAGTCTGCAGGTTTAGCCCTGTTTGGTGCAAGAAATATGCAAATACATAAGAAATGGGTATGAATTATTGAAAAGTGTAAATTATCACATTGATAGGTACAGTAAACTGACATTTGTAATCAAGACACATATTTAGAAATGAATTACTATTCATCAGACTATGAAATTTTATATAAAGGGACAGAACCAAACTATATTATCTGCCTCTTGACATAATTCTTAGATTCCAATCTTACATATAAAGAATTTAGATTGTTAAAGAATGATAATTTCATAAAGTAAAGAAATCCCAAAGATTCATTTCAAAGAAGAACTGGTCTCAGTCCAATAGGTCTAGATTTTAAATTTTCCTTTTATTATAGATGTAGAAATTTAGATAAGAGAATTTGAAGAATAATGAAATAATTCAGAAATTGTTCAAATAGTGAACTTGATAATGTATGAATAAACTTTAAATTTTCTCAACTGTGGGAACGGAGTATCCTGACTTATAGGTCCACTTTTATTATTTCAGCAACCTGTGCACTTTAAAAGATTAAGGAATTAAAATCCAAATCTTCAACACTATTGACAATCCATTTTGTTACATGCAAGTTCTGATTTGGTCTGTCGTTTGGTGTTTAATTAGATTAATACTCCTGGTAAGAGTATGTAGTTTGATCTTATACAAAATTATTGGTTAAGTTTTGGCGCTGGCCAGGGGATCAAAGGAATTTAAAATCCATATTCGACAAAGAGATAATACTATCATATTATTTTCTGTATTTTAAAAATGAAAAAAAATCAGTTTCATATAAAGGTTTGTGTAAGCTTGGTCATTATTTCGAAGCCCAAATAGATATATACTTTTGATCCACCACTCCATTTGATCTCGCGTGTTTTTACCTTCGTGAAGAATTAAATGCATAGCTATTCAGAAGTGACCAGTTGCCTCGTATTAATCGAAATTGAGAGAACCCCGTTGTAATCTTAGAAGAATCACTAGTGTAATCTAGAAATACATAAATCAAAGAGAATATTGGTGTGCTATCGATGAGTCCAAAACTACAGATTTTTAATCCATTTTTCTCGAGTTTATAATGAGAATAATGTCAATGTCTTAAACTGATAATTACTCAAATCAATTAGGTAGAAAATACAAAAGATAAAAATCAAATTTTTAGTAAAATCATAAGAATCACTACGTGGCACTGAAGTCAAAACTAAATTTAAGTCGCGAAAGGAAGCGTAGCTTCAGCAATTTCAAGTCAACACATCAACAAATTTATTGAAGAAGAAACTGAAGAATGAACAAGTGAAGTCGTGACTTGAAGAAAGAAGTCGAGACAAAGAATGACTTAATAAGATTAAAAGAAGGTAAACTATTGTCGAAAAACTATTGATTTTTTTTTTTTGACACATACCAAAATGATTTTTTTGTGTTTTCAAAAACTATTGTCGTGAAACAATTTTCAAACTGAATCAAACATGTCTATATTTTACTTTTCTAGCTCTTCAAGGAAGGATGAACTTTAGTCAGCATTGGGTCAATAAACTAAGATACGTGGGCAGTCTCTGTATCGTTTTCAAATATCATTTGGAAGGTTTGTTCTAAAATATGTCATAGAAATTTCTTTCTTCTTCTGTGTCCCTAGTCTCATTTCCTTGCTAAATAAGCCAATCAGCCGAAAGCTGGAAAACAAAAAGGCAAATACGCTTTGACTTCTGTATTTATTAGTTAATTAAAAGGTCACTGGTGTCACAGTCCCTGCCTCGTAGTTTAACTACCTTCTCTATGACCTAATAACCCGAAAAATAAAAATAAAAAATAATAATAATAAAAAAAAAAACAAATTCGTGGTTGGTGTTGAACACGCATCTCACATGTTAAGATTGAATTTCTTCATCTCATTACCATATAGTTAAATTGACCTAAAATCCATGTGGGATTTGTTTTTAACATATAATGTTTGAAATACCGTTGATTCATCAGGAAATTAATAATACTTTGTAAGGAAAGTTGACAATTTGATATGTTATATAAGGAGAAAAAGCTACAGTCTGCTGTCCATGTAAAAAAAGCCCATAGTTAGGTGAAATAAGATAAATGTTAGGTTTGCAGAGCTTTACTATTATTAACTATATATTCTAACGAATACTTTTGATAAAAATATATTAGGTGTTTGTTATCCTATAAAAATAACTTATGACCCTCTGAGTAATCCATTTTAAGGCTTATTTTAATAAGTAAATATGGAGAGTTGCACAAAAGCTTAAAAAAACCTAAAAATTGATCATATCTAGAGACAAAATTAACTTAGGATAAATTATGTAAAAAAAAAGGAAAAAATATAAAACAAAATTTGAAAATTATGTAAAAATAGGAAAATTTTTGAAATATGATAAAATAGGAAAATAATGAAAATAATAGAAATAACTTAAAAAAGTCATAATTTTTTGAAAAATATGTAAAAACAATAGAAAAATTTCTCACATATAATTAAAAAAATAGAAAAAGTTTCATGGATGACGGAAGAATAAAATTGATAATGATTTTATTGATTTAGAATTTAATGCAGATTCATGAATATTTTTTTTGTTTTGAAACTTATAATTTTTGTAATGATAGGAAACATTAATGATGTTTGTCATTTTGTTTTGGAAATGTTTATGATGATGGGAAGTACGAAAGATGTTTGATTTTATATTGATGTTCTTTTACTTTTATATTTTATTATAGATAAAACTATAGACAATATTAAGCAGATACATATATAATTTTTATTCATATTAGGTGGTGATACGTATCACTTAAAAAAGCTCACGCAAGTGTGTGTCTTACACCCCTCAGCCTACCCTCTATTACTGCCTTAACAACTATAAATTCATGCATATCACGTTTCACTTATAAAAAGTGTTCCAAAGATTTTAATTGTTCCAACAATATTTTAGTTTTTATAATCTCTTGTATTTTTATTATAAAACAAAAATGAAGATGAGAGAATATCCATTAACTATTTTTCATACTAGAGATTACATTCAAATGATAAATGTTTTCAATATATAGTGAATCTTTACTTATTTTTATTTTTTTATCATGGTTTCATGATATATATATATATATATATATATATATATATATATATATATATATATATATATATATATATATATATATATATATATATATATATATTATTAAACTTAGTTTTTAGTTTTTTTAATTTTTAAAAATTATGACAAGTGCTTATTTATTAAAGTACTTCAAATTTATAAGTGCTTGTAAGGTAATGCATCCAAATACCTTAAATAATGCATAAAACGCTGCAAAATATCCATCCAAATACAAATAATTTATTGAATAAAATACTTAGATTTAAACTCTCATCTAATAGCTCTTATAAATGAGTGCTGCAGGATAGTCTTTCACAATTTTAACTGCTATAAGTGCTTGTATAGTAAATTTTTAATCCAAATATCTTTAAAATAATACATAAACTTTTGAATATCCATCCAAATACAAAGTAGTTTATTGAATAAAGCAATTTATGACATAAACTCATCTAATAGCTCTTCTAAAATAAGTACTTAATTAAGTTGTTTACACAAACATGCCAAAGAGCACCGTGGAAACATCCCATGAAGTGAGGCATACTATCTGCAATGCAACACGCGATAAATTCATCGATTCTATTTAACACAACAAGAACTAAGAGATGCAAATGAGATAGTAACCTACACTAACATGAAAAGCGCTAACTAGTATGTGTGTTTAATTAAAAGCCCTTTTAGTGCATCGGAGACATGTGGACAAATGAATATATAGGGCCCGCTTTGTTTACGGTTTTTGAAAACCTGTGTTTTGTTTTCAAAAATAAGAAAAATAAGAAAACATAAGAGCATGTTTTTTTCCTGCTTTTTCTTCAAAATATGCATATAACACAAAAAGAACAAATTCCATAGCAAGAATGTGATTTAGAGGCAACCAAAACAGTGGCATTCCGCTTCCAGGATTAATTAATGCGCTATTAGCACAAAAAGATTAAATCCACCAAATCTTTTATACCAACTAACACTCGAACTAAGAGCTTTCAAATTAGTCGGGTAATAATATGAAAACTAAACCAACCTATCTCAACTTACATCCACCATGAATTAACAACCAAAAGAACAAGAGACTATCAATGAACAAAGCCTTCCTATATAGATAATTTATATTCCAGCATTGAGAAAGGCCCACTGGCTGTTTCACCAAAGATAAACAGAGAGTTTATATATACATGCATAAAGCTCCAATCTTCAAGAGTTTAACCATTAACTTGAAACATAATTAAAGAAGTATCCAAAAGGTGTCCCCTCAAGTCCCAAGCAATATATTACAATCCAAATAAGATTATTGAAGGCTCCATTTCCCGACACCCTGTAAGAGATCATTTAATGTTCGAACTTGTCTTAGTCTGGCTCTTCTGCTCCAAATAAAAGGCACAAAGTATCATCCAAATCAAAGCCTCCCAGACAATGTATGTTCTTAAACTCATGGATTTCACCTTAAGTTACTACACTCATAATGTATAATTTCTGCTTCCAAGACACTGTAAATCGACCTCCGTATATGCCAATCAAAATATCATTCCAAGACAAATTTTCAATTAAAAGACAACATTTACAGGCGCGATATCTGAACCACGACTTGAACTCAACAACCACAAGAACATAGGACTCTCAATAATCAGCCAAGAGGAACTCGTATAAAAGGTAAAGTTTGCTCGGGCTCTTTGTTCGTATAATACATGCGTACTCTATGCAAAAATGATTCCAAAACCAAGCCGCATGAGTCACTTGATTGATGGGCAGGATTCCATTTAGGTTTTGTCAAAGATGAGGTCATGACTCAACCTAGTTGCCCTCAATTCAAAATCAATGAAATATATAGTATAAATCACCTCCATCACTTTAAAGTAACAATATACATTCTAAAGCAAGTCACCAAATTTTTATCATCTTGCATAATTTTCTCCTTCATTCTTACCTATTTGATGTTTATGTAACATCCTCATGGCGCATTTGCTCTTGTAAGATTGTCAAGACTCCGCTTAACTCGAAACTTTCGTAATTTAATCCACTGTAGTCACCAAAGTATTTCCATTCTAGACCAAAAGCATTGAATGCAAGTGGTGCTATCTACTATAAAGAAACTTATTTTCCAAATAAGAGGAATATCCATATCCATTATCTACATTAAAAATCTGATAAAATTATCTTCCAAACGCCCAACCAGAAACACAAAAACAATACTAATCCCTAAGTAAAAGGCTAACCAGAAACCATAAAAATGTATTAAAAACATTTCAGCAAGAGTTCTCCTAAATATTACCTACACTTGTTAGGTTATGAGAAACTTAAAAGTCACAGAGGTTGTGAGGGTCTCCCCACAGAATCTTCAACCACCGTTGTTTCACATATAAATATATATATATATATATATATACATATATATATATATATATATATGTTCACATTCAAATTAAAATAAGCAGAATCATTTTCCTAATTGCTAGATTTGAATTACTTCCAGAATCATATACCAATCATATCATCACTGCCGCAGGGAACAAAGAGGAAATCCGAAATTTCAATTTATCCAACATTAAAAAATTATTGAAAAAAACAACCTCGAAAAAGGAAGCTGCCGTGAGGTAAATATAATATAGAAGGGGCCGACAACATTACATAACCAAGTTAGAACAAAATCAGTACCTTGAGTTCCATGCTACAAAAACAAGTCGATGATAATTTTAAAGGCAGCTATAATAAAATGAACTCGCATTCGTCAAAACATAACATGCATACAAAGGCGTTATGCACTCATATCAGATCTCATGTACCAAATTCATGGTAATTGTGAAAAATAAAAACCGTGGATTACAAGCCCGTGCAACCGCATTTTTTTTTCCTCTTTTTTTCCTCATATGCCAAACAACCATCTTCATAATTTCTAGAAGTCTGGCCATTCTGCCTTAAGACACCCATGGCAGAATTTGCTATTCACTAAGAAGGTGAAACTTCAAGGTTGTTCACACGATTATATCCATTTCTTTCTCTCCAACATTATCTAAATCATACCTAGAGGAAGGCCTTAAATAATTGGAGTGTTAGTTCTAAAATCTAAAGATAAAATCTTCACTCTATGCAAGGCATGAGTCCATCAACCTCGGTTCCTAGTCCAAGAATATCCATTCTCTCAAGATCTTGGTTTACATAATATATCATTTCCAAGAAAAAAGCACAGGCATGAGCAGCAAATCATGAATCGTAGAGACACATGGATTAACGCCACATTCGAAAAATCAAACAAATTCCTTTTTTTCAACACAAAAGTGATAGCAACAATTAGCCAAAAAATAAATATTAAGAAAAAGAACCATCGAAGAAATTTTAGGTGCAATCGCATTTGATAAGCTGTCCAACTTAACATCATGTTTTGGAAATCATGCTTCACAACAAACAATGCCCGTAAATCTTTCTATATGTATATTCATATTAATATGGAGCTCTTCTTCCAACGCAGCATCGTATGCTTGCATGTGAAATGAGGAGTTTCATCCGATAAAGATAATTTCAAGATTCAATCGCCAAGGATCACGTAAGATTCATGCACCGCCAAAGATAGAATCGGCCATGATCATGATTGGTCTACATGGAAAAGGCCAAAGCCCAAAATGGAAACAACCACTAGTGTTCTTTCAGATGTGTTGACCCCTCAAGATTAGAGATTGTCTTTATCTAGATGGTAAATCTTTATCAGAATTCCTATTTTACCTGTATATTATTTACCTGTATAAATCTTCCGTTATAATGGATGTTTGGGTGTAGTGAACTAGTATTATCACCCTTGAAAATTGCTTTCATTCTTCATGGTATCAAAGCTTTCTTCTAGAGAGTTCATACACACTATAGATATTCCATTCCATCTACAGCTATCTACCTTGTCATGAGTCCAAGCCACGAAGTGTAAGTAGACCCAATCTGTGAGACCATGTCTCATCAACTGGACATCGCCTCCTTTCTGGGATCCATTGCCCTGATATATCCCTTTATCTTGAGATGATGAATAATCCGACTTCGAATAAGGAAGAACTTATGAGTACCATAAAAGGTAGTTTACATTGAGTTTGGATGGAGAAGAGAATTGAAAGATTGATGGAATGGTTGAGCTGCTAAGAGGCTGTGATTTGCCATGAATTTCACTTCAAGCCTCGATACCATGAAGAATGAAATGAATTTTTCAATGGTGATAATACCAATACTACACCTGCACATCCATTATAACTAAAAAGAATTATACAAAAAGTGCAAGAAATAATATATTAAAAGGTAAAATAAAGATTACACAAAGATTGTCATCAGATAAAGTTGTCTTCTAGGTCTCGAGGGTCAACACGCCTAAAAGAACAGTAATGTTTTCCATTTTAGACTCTTTTATTTCCCATAGATAATGGTGATCCTGGTGTGTTTCATGATGGCAGACAGCATGCACACAAGAAGAAGCACTTCGCAATCGTATTTTCTAGGAGCCAACTATATTTCTCGGGTCCTCTAAGTCGCCAACCCACGCTTTCTGTATCAAGTTCTGGCTAAATATCGTCGCTTGTATCCGGTACTACAAGAATTTGTCTTACTCTTTTCTTCTTCGTGATATGTGTGTTCAACGTGAACCTCCTTAATTGTTATGTGATAACCCACCGCACTCACATAAACAAAGTAACCTGTCATGCCTTCGATCCAAGTATTGAATTAGACTATCATTTTGTCCAATAAAAGGCTACAATGGAGTTCTTGCTATGTTTTATCCCATCATCTCTACAAATCGGCCGATCCTTTCACAAAGGGATTACCTAAGAACCCTTTCAAGCTTCCTGATCCAAGCTAAAGAGTGCACTAAGCACGTAATCTCAGTCATGGGAGCCATAAAGATAATTTCAACATTAATGATGATTGCCATTTGTTTTGAATGTTTTTCAATGATGGGAAGCACTAGTGATGTTTGCTTTTTATGTTTAATGTTCTTTTCTTTATTATATTTTATTATTAGATAAAAAATTTAGACAATATTAGTGATATATATATAGAGTATATATATATATATATATATATATATATATATATAGAGTATATATATATATATATATATATATATATATAATTTTTATTTTATATTAGGTAGTGCATCACTTAAAAAGCCCGCGCCTCAAGTGTCCTATGCGCTTTTATGTCCCAAGAGGCTGCATCTCGATACGCCTCTTGAATAACTAGTGGAGTTCATGGTACATCACGCCCCACTTATTATTCCAAAGATTTTAATGAAAAACTCTATAATATTTTAGTTTTATAATCTCTTTGATGCACAATAAACAAAATGAAATGAGATAATGGTTCATTAGCTAGTTTTATAATAGAGATTACATTTGATTAATAAATTTTTCAAAGATAAGAATCTACTTATTTTTAATTTTTATAATGGTTTTGTGATATATATAATATCAATTTTTAGTTTTTAGTTTTAAAATTTTTATAAATTATGACAAGTGTTTATTTATTAAAGTACTCAAATTATATGCTACATGGTCTTTTCAAATATTTTAGCTGTTATAAGTGCTTGTGTAGTAATACATCCAAACACCTTAAAATAATGTATAAACGCTTTTTAAAATATGCATCCAAACACAAATAGTTTATTAAATAAAGTACTTATGACATAAATCCTCATCTAATAAACTCTTATAAATAAGTTATTAATTGTTGCTTTTGATAATAAACGAGCCAAAGAGCACCGAGAAAACATCCCATAAAAGTGAGGCATACCATTCAGTCACTGGTGATAATAACCACTAACATGAAAAGCGCTAACGGTGATGTGAGTGACTAAAGAGGAGGGCCACTTTTTGTGCATTAGACTACATGTGGACATGAATATATAGGCCTATTTGTTTACAGCTTTTTGAAACTGTGGTTTTTGTTTTGAAAAAGGTGGAGAATAAGGAGAAAATAAACAACATATGCTTTTTATTTTTTTTCTTTTGAAAATACATATAACTCAAAAAAACACTAAATTCGTGATAACAATAACGTATTTTAGAGGCAACCATAATGGCATTCTATTATGTTAACAATGCTTTTATTGAAGTACTAAAAAAGGATCAAACTAACTAAATCTTTTAATAAATAACCAACACTTGAACTAGTAGCTTCATCATTGTGTAATTATCTCTAAACTAAACCAACCTATCTCACAAACTTCTTCCATCCACCATGAATTAACAACCAAAAGAACAAGAGACTATCAATGAAGAAAGCCTTCCTATGGTTATAATGAGTATTCAAAGTACGAGTGCCCATCGCCAGTTTCACCAAAGATAAACAGAGTATATATATATACATGCATAAAGCTCCAATCTTCAAGAGTTTAACCATTAACTTGAAACATAATTAAAGAAGCATCCAAAAAGCAAATCCCCTCTTCAAGTCCTCGGGGCTAAATATATTACAACCTCAAACAAAATTACGAAGAGCTCCATGTCCATCCCGCATGAGATCATTTAATGTTCGAACTTCTAATTGGCTTTAATGCTCCAGCCAAAGGCACAAAGTTTCATCCAAATCCGGGCCTTGCAATAATGTATGTTCTAAATCATGGGATTTCACCTTAAGTTACTACACCTAAACAAAGATAATTTCGCTTTTTCCGAAAGGCATGTCTTAAATCGACCCCGTGATATGCCACAATCAAAATATCATTCCAAGACACATCTTTCACCGGAAAAGACAACATTTTTATATATGACATTCAACCACTACCTGAATTTTTAACAAACTGTGTGGACAAGAATATAGGACTTCACAACCGTGCCAAGAGGAAACTGTATAAAGTGTAAAAGTTTGTTTGCTCTTGTTTGCATAATACATGCTCTAGGCAGCACAGATTCCAAAACCAAGTCGCATGAGTCACTTGGATGGATGGGGCGGATTTACTTAGGTTTTGTCCAAAACATGATCGTCACATGACTCAACCTAGTTGCCCTCAATCTCAAATCTAAGTCATAAATCACCATATCACTTTAAAGTAACAATATACATTCTAGCTGGGTGTTACCAAATTCATCATCTTGCATAATTTTCATTCTTTAACTATTTGATGTGCCTATAACATCTCATATGCATTTGTTCTTGTAAGATTGTCAAATACTCCAGTTAACTGAAAACTTTCGTAACTTAATCCACCAGTAAGGGCCAAAAGTATTTCCATTCTGTAATTTTGTACACAAATGCGTGGGTGCTATTCATATTCACTACCTTCAGCATTTTATGCTATTGAGTAATATATCATAAAGTAATGTAAGAGTGGATTATCATAATAGAAGTTTCCATAAGAAAATCACATACTACAAAGAAACTTATTTTCCAAGTATGAAAATTTATCCATACTCATTATCTACATAAAAAAATTGCAAATTATCATCCAAAGAATCCAACCAGAAACACAAAATAATACCAATCACTAAAAGGCTAACCAGTGAAACCATAAAATGTATCAAAATATATTGCAGTTCTTCCAAGACACCTGATTTGCTAGATGATGGAGAAACTTCAAAGTAAGTCACAGAGGTTTCAAGGGTCTCCCATGTAGTCTTCATCCACTGGGTGAGTTCATATATATATATATATATATATATATATATGTTCACATTCAAATTAAATAAAGGTGTATCATTTCCACTCCCGTTGAGATTTTGAATTGCTTCTCCCAGAATCATATACCAATCATAACATCGTTTCGTGTGGAACTAAGAGAAATCTCGCAATTTCAATTTATCCAACATTAAATAAAAAATTATTGAAAAATAAAAAATAAAAAAAACAACCCTGAAAATGGGTCGGGAGGTAAATATAATATAGAAGGGTCACAACATTTGTATAATCGTTAAAGAAATCGTACCTGAGTGCCTTTGAGTTCTATGCAACTAAAAACAAGTCGATGATCATTTTAAAGTAATTTACGCAACCAGATTCATTCAAAAACATTAGTCATGCATACAGGAATGCTATGCTATGCTATGCACTCATATTTCAATCCATGAAATCTAACTCAAGTGGTACTAGGAAAAACAAAGGATTACAAGCCCGTGCACCGTATTTTTTTCTTTTTTTTCTCCTTTGCCAAACAACCATTCTATAATTTATGTTCGCCTATTCCCATCTTAAGACACCCATGGCGTAGGAATTTTCCATTCAAATTTAGAAAGTGAAACTTCACATTGTTCAATTATTATCCATTTCTTTCTCCAACATTATCTAAACTGTTTTATAAGGTCTGCAACAATTGGAGTAAGTAGTTCAAAAAAATCTAAAGATAGGCACCTTCACCTATGCAAAGGGCATGAGTCCATCAACCAGTTCCTAGTGTCCAAATAAGAATATCCATTCTCCGATGATCTTGGCTTACATAATATATCATTTGAAAAGCAATGTGGCATAGAAAGGTTGAATATTTTCAAATGGGTTTACTGGGGTTTTTCAAAATTCTTTCACTTAAGAAAGTTGTGGCACTGGTCCCATCAAAAACAAGAATTTAAGTGGCTTAATAAGTCATTAGTTTTGATTTATGGGTTGAGCCCCAAGGGGTACCCAAAGTTTTGTGAGGAGGAGGACACAAGCAAGGTCAATATTAGATCCAGCGGACCTATTCTTATCGGGTAAAATCGGATTGGTCAAGCTCAGTCTGGCAAAAGGATGCAAAGTGGTAATTAATGGTGTAATGGATCAATCCGCTAGACCGCTGATGGTGCCTGTTCGCCAACAGTACATCCAAAGGGCACAGTCAAGTCTATAACAAAAGATCCCATCCAACATTTATTCATCCCATTTTTTCTGCACTGACTTGTCTTTCTAAAATCTCCTCTCTATTGTTTTTCTACCAGAGGATTTTAGCTGCCTGCGGTTCCACACCATCGAGAATTAAGCAAGAAAGTTCGTTTATTTGAATTATATCACAAGCGTACTTGCCTATTTTATCAGCATACTGATAAAGGACTGTCATCAAACATTTTTATCCTAAGGCGAATTTGCGCTTAACCCAAAGGTACACTTTTGTGGGGGCAACATTGTCTTTAGGGAAAGGGACGTAAAGAACGTGACTTCTGAGGCGTACATTTCGCTTTTGGAGTTTGGCAAACGATACCAGCTTCAACATTCTAAAGACAATATTTATGCCATGAACAGCTGTGACGAACATCAACTCCAATCATAGAAAATTACATCGGGCAAGAAGACTTCATCAAAGAAGAGCAAATAAGATTGTGTTTTGTAAGGTCGCTTAATGTAAATGAGATATTTTCAAGACGGACGAAGAAGTCTTTTCTCGACCATTCAAACTATTTTCGTGATTGTGGAAACTTATAATCGGGCAAATAACATTTATTTCCGATGAAAGAACAGCTCTCGATTTGAGAGTTGAATATTGATTTGTAATTGTAATTTCTTGATCATTAATTTCAATTATAACACACTACAAGAAATGGTTAATGGTTCAATCACTTCAAACAAATGACCTTAATTTTATGAAGTTAGAGCGATTAGATATGGAGGAAATTTTAGGCATTGGCGTAAGAAGATGCATTTCCTAATTACTACACTTATTTTGGCTTATAGTTCGAAACACCATATCCATAAGAAAATGAAACATTAGCTCAGACTAGAAAGAACAAAACGGAGAACGATGACTCCATTTGCAAGGGACACACTCAATGCTTTAGCAGACTCTCTGTTTGACATCTACCAACTTGTGGAGACTGCCAAAGAACTATGGGATACCTTAGAAGCTAAGTATCTAACGGAGGATGCAACAAGCAAGAAATTTCTGGTTAGTCATTTTATGAAATATAGTATGGTAGATAATATACTTGTTATGGATCAATTTCATGAGATACAACATATTCTTAGTCAAATTTAAGAATAAAGATGAATATGGATGATACCATAGTTGTGTCTTCTACTATTGAAAATTGCCACCTTCCCGAAAGAGTTAAGAAAGTCTTAAACGTAAAAGGAGATCTGCTTCCTCGAACTAGCCAAACACCTTCGATTTGAGAAGACTAGATTCCAAGAAAGTAAAGATGAGATGGAGCTCATGTGTCCAAAGTCCATGTGGTGGAGACAAAGGAAATGGCAAAGGAAGAATTCCTTAATAAGAAGCGCAATAACAAAATCAACCCAACTCACTCAAAGAAAAAGAAAGGTGCATGTTTGGTTCATGCAAGCCAGACATTTCAAAAGTGAGTGTCTGGCTATCTAATAATAAGAAAAATCTGAGCATCGTGAGTCCAAGAATAAATTAGAATCAAGTAGCTCGGTGCACATACTTTGTGGATGTCGGATGATTGATGGATCGATTCTGGTTACAAGGCATGCCTGCAATGATAAGAGCTTTTTCAACACCTATGAACTGGACATGTTCAGTCTACATGGGCAACTCTCTTCAACGGCTACTATTAAAGGCAAAGGTACAAGGATTTAGAATTCACTCGAAAATTGTGTTCCTTAACTACATGTTATGCACCGTATTAGGAAAACCCAGATATCTAAAGCTTAAGTTATCAAGCATGGTTTCAAGTTAGTCTTTGAGTCGATAAGTTTATACTATCTAAGGGGTGGAATTCTTTTTATTGAAAGACATTTGTATCATACGTTTAAGCCTAATATTAATAAAATAAATAATTTATTTATATGCTTGATTCTTTTTATTTATGTAAGTGATTAGACATGTTAATACTAGGAAAATGAATGATATGGTTGAATTAGATTTAATTCCTAAGTATGGATAATAACATAGAGATAGATGTAAAATATGCATACTAAAATAACTAGAATGGTATTTCCAAAGTGGAAGAACCACGCTTATTGTGAACTATGTGACATGTATAGCAACCCCATCAGAGTGAGGGAAAAGTATTTGTGACATTCTATAGATGATTTTTCTAAATTCTATTATATTTATATTTTCAGATTCAAAAAAGATGAGGTACTTAGCAAATTTACAAGGAGTAAAACAAGAAAATCAATGTAATGTGTCAAAATAAAACGGTTAAGGTTTGATAGAGGAGGAGAATATCATTTTCCCGAATATTGTGAAATGGGTATTATATATAAAACTTTTGCACCTTTATACACTCCTAACAAAAATGGTGTGTTATGAAAGAAAGAATCAGACCTTAACTGAAATGATAATGCTTATGCTCTCTAATTCAAAGCTTAACTACCGCTATTTGGGTGAAGCTTTGCTTTATCGTGATGTTATACTTAATAGAATTCCTATTAAAAAGAATAACATTACTCCTACAGAGCCTGGAAAAAGAAACTGAACTTGAGTTATTAGTTCTGGGTCAGGGCACCAGAAGATTGCTCCGATCCTAAAAGGAAAAAGTTAGAGAAAAAGGGATTGAATGTATATTCCTTTAGCCATGCTTTCATATAGTAAAGCATAAAGGTTTTTGGTAATCGAGCCCATTAGTTCAAGAGGAGTAAATACAATCATAGAATCGCGTGACGCAAGATTTTATGAAAATAGATTTACTACTATACCAAGATTAGAATTCACCAGAAAAGATAACTATTCTTTTTACCTCTCGAGAAAAAGTAGTGAACCACCAAGGAATCTATCGAACCTAGAAGGAGTAAAAGGTAAGGATTGCAAAGTCTTTTCGTCCCGATTTTGTTGTTTATCTTGTAGAAGGAACTAGGGAATTCTTTAATAGTGATATAATGGTCATCTACATGAACCCATCCATTAACCTTGAGGAGGCAGAAATTCAATGATTCGCTTCAGAAGTAAGCAATTAATGATGAGATGGATTCATTATGGGAACAAACATGGGTTTATCACCTACCTCCCGGATCTAAACCAATTGTTGTAATGATTTTCAAAAACAAAGTGCTGATGGACCATTGATGTTCAGCAAGACTGTTGTTAAGGGCTATTCAAAATAAGGGATTGATTATTTTGATACTTATGCTTCGTCATTAATCTCTACCATTAGAGTATTGATTGCCCTAGCTTCTATATATAAGCTTCAAATTCATCAAATGGATGTTAAAATGGATTTCCTAAATGGAGAGTTAGAAAAAGAAATATATATGAAACAACCAAAGGGTTTGTAGTACAAGGTCAATAGCAGAAAGTTTGTAAACTAATTAAATCACTCTATGGACTTAAACAAGCACCTAAACAGTGGCATAAAAAATTTGATAAGGTTATAATATCAAAATGGTTATTGGATACATGAATCCTATAATGTGTTTATAGTAAGTTTTCTCGGTAAATAGTGTCGTTATATGCTTATATGTAGATGATATGTTAATTTTGCATCAATTTTAATATAGAAAGTAATAAAACAATTTTATCATCAAACTTCCAAATGGATATGGGCAGGCGCGGATGTTATTTTGGGAATAAGAATTAAGAGAGAAATGATAAGTTAATTTACTAATCATATTATATTGAGAAAATTTAAGAAATTCTTAATCAATATGATAGTACAACCATGTCAAATAATCTTTTTGATCCACATTTTAATTGTATCCTAATACTCGGTAGGTCATTGAACAAATATTATTATATTCATAGTGGTTGGTAGCTTGATGTATGCAATGACCTCGCACTAGACCTTTATGCATTGCCTGCAAAGAGGGAAACTCGATATACTAGGTAACCTAAGCTCGTGCATTGGCATGCAATTAATCGAGTATTGAAATACTTAAGGAAAACTATAGATTATGGAATAAATCTATACGGTGGTATCCTTCTGCCTAAGGATAATACTGTGATGCTAGTTGGATAACTGATAGGAAGATCATTCTTCTACTAGTGGTTGGATCTTTACACTTGGAGGTGGTGCAATCTCCTAGGGATCAAAGAAGCAGACTTGCATCTCAAATTCAACCATGGTCGAATTCTAGGTATCGCTTCATAAAGAAGAGGCATGTAATGACTAAGAAATTTGCTACTAAAAATAATTGTGGCTAAAACTAGTGGCACTAGTATCTTTGTCAGGTGATAATGTGCAACCCTTCACGAGCTTATAGTCAAGATTTATAAATGGTAAGTCTAGGAATATAGACTTATATAGTTATGTGAGACATGATAACCGATGGTGTAATAAACTATAAATTATGTAAAGTCAAGTGAAAAATTTTATCGATCCTTTAACCGAAAGGACTCGCAAGGACGGTGTGGAAAACATCAAAAGGGATGGGACTTAAGCCCACATAATTTAATCAATTCCCAGAAACTCGACTCAATGCCAAACATCAAGTTCCTTGAGTTCAATGAGCAAAGTACACCATATGTCGTGGTTGCAAGCACTTACATTCTTAATCAATAATAGAATCCTTAAATGAATTCATCCCAAGGTTGAAGTGCTTGGTACTTAAATGTGAAAGAAATGAGGATGAAAGTTAACTTTTTAATAGTTACAACGTAGTTATATACCCGTAGTTGCTGTGGGTAATTTTTATAAGTCTACCTATATGAGCGTGGAGGTGGTGCCGCTCCTAGCGACATCCAAGGGCTTTGATTCTAGAGTAATTCATGAAATAGGATAGCACTCCAAGGCCAATCCACGTCGGTTTTTGAATACTTATAGAAGATTGTCTGTGTGATATGTCCGGTTAATCATAGCAAGATCGTTTAGTTCAAAGATATCGTCGCCATGCCATCTTGGTTAACTTTGACAGAGTTTACTTCAAAAGTGAAAGGTTCAAATCAATATGATACCTTCATCTATGATAAGGTCATTGGCAACCAAGAATCATCATCTTGTATTTGAAAATGGTGGGGGATTGGTGAATATTTTCAAAATGGGTTTATTTGGGGTTTTTCAAAATTTCTTTACTTAAGAAAGCTAGCACTTGTCCCACATCGAAAAACAGAAGAATTTTAGTGGCTTTATAAGTCAGTTAGCTTGACTTTACGGGTTAGGCCCCAAGGGGTACCAAAAGTTTTAAGAGGAGGGGAGGACACAAGCAAGCTTGGGCTATTAGATCCAGCGGACCCTATTCTTTGCAAAATCGAATCGGCTGGTTTGGTCCTAAGTAGGTGCGATGTGTCTCGGGTACGAATGGTGCATGGATCAATCTGCCAGACCGTTGATGGTGTCTGCTCACGAACAAAGTACAACCCAAAAGGGCAAGCAATGTGCTTTGTCTATAAATAGGGGTCCCATCCAACATTTATTTGATCCCATTTTTTAAAATTACCTGCTCTTCGAAATCTCTCTCCTCTCTCATCAAGCTATTCAGGAGATTTTAGCTTTCAGCTCGCCCACCATCGCACTGGAAGCTGCAGTGTTCATTTATTGACTATATCACAAGGGTATTTTTCTCTATTTTCGTTGGTGCATACACAGATAGAAGATCATCATATCAGCCTCATTTTTATCCAGTGCGACTCAGAAGTAACCTGGCGTACACACACTTTGGCGGGGGCAAATATTTCTAGGAAAGTGATTTAGTAACGTGACTCGAGGCGTACATTGCTTGATTTGGCAAAGATTAATGTTTTTCCAACATAGAGTAGCCATAAATCAAGAAATCCTTTCAGAGATACACGGATTAACGCCACATTCGAATTAAGCTTAAGAGTGTAAACCTAAGCCATGTCATGACGCACAAACTCCACTGATTTATTTAATGTTATTTTCCTCAAATTACATTCTATAATCGTGACCAATGTTCAAAACAAAGATCCAAAAGAATTTTTAATTCCATTTACCACTGCTCTAGAAAGCTACTGTAAATCACTAATATCTCCTGTTATATAAGACCCATCCTCATCACACGAGCCTTTTCTACCCAATTAACCCTTGTTACAATCCTCAAATAGTTTAACATGCATTAAAAGTGAGAATCAAAGGAAAGAGTGGAAGAGGAGATACTAGCCTTTGAGAAACCAAACTAGAAATGGATGAATTACCGAAGGGTAAAACCGCCGATGTAACTGGCCATTTTCAAATATAGATCTCGCGGCATTGGTAACCTGTGGGTATAAGAAACTTGGCTGGGTGAAACTAAAACATCTGCAGCAAAAGATGAATAAATATCCATATATTACTATCCTCGCAACTAACTTTAAGGTCTATAACAACTTGATGTTAAGAATGGTCTTGCATGGTGGTGTAGCAAAGAGCACATGGAAACATTGTCTGAAGTTTTAATGAAGACTAGTTAATGCATTTATTTGCATCCATGATCATTTATAAGAAAATGGTCATAAACTGAAAATGAAATGATGAGACCTCAAGAGGGCAAAGGTAAAAGGAAACAAAAATGAGAAATGAGAAAGGCCCATGAGAGGCCAATTAAGAAGTGCAGAGAAATCCCTAGGGGTGAAAGACCCAAAGTTTACCTTCGGTGGAAGACCTTAACGGACAAGTGTATTAGGGTATGGATGCATATCATTCGGTGAAAGCCCGAAAACAATAGAACATTTCTTTGATTATGCATCATTTCATTGCATCTCATCATAATTCATTTGTGTAATATTGTTGATGATCAAGACTAGTATACCAGTGAATTATGTTTGACGATGAAATGTAAAATTGTAGAAGTTAGTGAAATGCTGTTTGATGATGCATTGATGTATGTGTTGTAAGTTTTTATATTTATTTTTACTTAATTAGGATTAACTTTGAAACTGCGACCAACCCGTTATGGAGTGGCAGAAATTGTCTGATTATATGTTTATTAAAGAAATCGTATCATATGTGGTATATTATAAGTTTTTATGTTTGTGTTATTCATTAAACATTGAACTTAGCTATAAATTACTTAACCCTATCGGGTGTGAATCACACTCACACCCCTTTATTCTCTAAACTTTTAAATGCCACCCAGTTTTGAGAAAGGCTGCGAAGATCCAGACCACTAAGATGCCCCAAAAAGCCGTCAAAAGTTAATATGATTGTCCCTTTAATTTATTTATTTTAATTCTTGACTTGTATTAAGAGTTCTGAAGGAATTTTAAACCTAAACTAAATGTCGTCATTTTTAAAATATAATGAAATTCTTTGAAATAAAATTCTTTATAGATATTCATTGTATAAACTTAAGTTATATACACTAGTATATAAGGATTTTGTAAATAAGTGAAGTAAAGAAAAAGAAAAATAGAGTACCCAGTTCAATTGTTGGGTTGGACTGGGAAAACTTCTTATAGCCAAACTGTTATTCAATCTAAGTCGACTTTGGGCTGTTTCTAATCCTGAGGGGCACAGATATAGCTTTGGTGACTCTTCCTCTCTTTGTTCTTCCTCACAACATCCTACCATCTTATCCATGAGATTTCAAGTACGCCTAATAAAATACGGCTCACACTTCACTCACAAAAGAGGACTCCCATTGACACAACTAAGAGAATTCTAAGCTTTTAAACCATTTATTAGAAAAACATGACAACTGAACAATCTCTTCATATTTGTATGATATTTTTCTACTATTTGTGCATAAGGTCCACAGATTTATTTTTGACCCCTAATATTGTCCACATGTACTAATTCATAATCTGTCGTGAGACTTTGACGCCCACTTAATGGGTTATATTATGCTCTTTTCAGCCACTCCTTGGAGGGAGTGAGGGACATTGTGATCTCGCAAAGGCCGGGAGGCCATTCCATGGCATCTGGCTCAGCTCAAACTAGCATATGGGCCCCTGATTATTTTATAGTCTGTTAGGGAAGGCTTGTTCGAAATATTTGACAGAAACACTCTTTTAATTTCTTCCTGGTGTGGTCCCTAAATTTCCAAGTTGAAAATGGCAACACTACGACTTCTAGGTTCAATGAAGTTAAATAAAAGATCACCGGGAAGTGAGATCCCTTTGGCCTTCTTGATTTTATCTCCAAAAGATCTCGATGACCTAATAAACCAAAACAATAAAAAAATAAAGAAAACAAAAAGAACAAAGGCGAGGTCGTGTTTAGCATCAAGACATGATGATGAAAATATTAAAGGGAAAGAAAGGAAAGAAGGATATCAAATTCCACCTCGATGCATGATTTTCTTGCTAAACAACCATATTATATAATTATATTCAATCAAGAAAGAGTAGTTGTTGTGGTGTATGTGGTTCATTGAGGCTGTGGTTAAGGCAATTCAGAGCAGAGTGTAAGCCGCACCGAGTGAAGCGAAGGCATTCGCCCCTTTATATACAAACCTCTTTCTATTGGTGGGCCAAACATCAGTCGGATGTGCGGTGGTGAAGCCCCCGGTGAAAAGCAGCACAGTATATTTAGGTGGTAAGGATATTTATATAATCGATTATATCTAAGGCTATTATGAATACCCTTCCTATAACTTATTTTGGTGATCGTGAAAAGTTTAAGCCATCGCTCCCGTGGATGTAGACATTGTCGGGAATCATGTAAAAATTTGTGTCTTTCCTCGCTTTTTTATTTTAATTCCATTTTTATCAATATTGTTGCACTAATCACAACAAGAAAAGGCTCACCAAGAAACCATTAGAATTCAAACCCATAGCACTGTCAACGCACATTTACATTTCACCATGATAATGGCTTTGTGGATAAAGCTCTTGAAAATTCACTAACATTCAAGTCAAAATTTTTACATAAAACATTGGAATTTTCTTCATAATTTGCCACCATGCTACGTACTGGACTTAAAATCCCAATGGGATTTGTTTTGTTATAACCCAGAAGTTTTGATGCTTAGAATATGAGTTCAAGAATAAAAGATAAAGAAATCAACATAAACATGCATGAGGGATCTTAACGTGGTTTGGCCAATTACTACATCCACGAACAATGAGATAAATCTTTCAATTGTTCTCAAAACACAGGGCATAAGATTTTATATGCAGCATTGGTGATGACTTGAAAAATCACAAAATAACAAACTCCAAGATGCCCACAATAAGAAAAATATTTTGGTGAGGTAGAACCTAGATGCAAGAAAAAGCAAGGACAGAAAATATTTTGTCTAGATTTTCTAAAGTATGTGCTCATATGAGAGAACCCTGACTTCTTCAAGGAGGCAAGGAATCATGTGGGGTCTCATGTGGAAAGAGGCTATTAAGAGGAAATTGATTCCATACACATAACCAAACTTGGGAACTAGTGGATTCTTCCACCAGGTTGTGAACATCTAAGTTCCAAGTGGGTGTTCAAGAGGAAAAGGAAAGTAGATGGATCAATTGACAAGTACAAAGCATGACTTGTGATCAAAGGCTACAAACAAACTGAAGGCCTTGACTATTTTGACACATTCTCCGATGACGAGAATAAATTCCATAAGGATGTGGTGCTGCGATTTCGCCTTAAGAAACCTTGAAGAGGTATCAAATGGATGAAGACAATTCTTCTTAATTGAGATTTAGATAAAGAAATCTACATTGAGTAAATCAAGGGTTTCTACTCGAGGATAAGAAAGAAAGTCTGTGTTAGTCAAACTTGTATGGGCTAAAACAAGCACCCTCAAACAAGGGTATGAGAATGGATAAACATTATGATGTCACAAGGATCCAAAGCCACGAATGTGACAAGTGTGTATATGTCAAGGATAACAACATGGATATGTCATTATATGTCTGTCTAGGGATTATTATTATTGTCAATTATGATGATAAGATGATCATATCTACTAAGAATATGTTGAATCTTAAGGCCATATGAAAACATGGGACCCGTTGATGTTATATTGGGAATAAAACCTATAAGAATATTAGATGGACTCATTCTAAGTCATTCATATTTACGCTGATAATATTTTTAGTGTTGATAAAGACAATTTTAAATCAAAACACCAGTTGATGTAACACTACATCTATCCAAGAATAAATAGGAGAAAGCCTCTCAAGTAGGAATACTCTAGAGTAATCTGCATAAATTGGATGGACCTACTAGAATGTATACTGACCAAACATAGCCTATTCAGTTAGTAAATTGAGTAGTCATACAAGCAATCCTAGAGAGCTACATTGGCAAGGAATAATGAGGAGCATTTATACTTATGTTTTACTCGTGATTATAGGCTACACTGTACAAGATATCCTGTTGTACTTGAAGGTTACATTGATGCAAAATGGATATCAAACAGCAGCACTCAAAATACCATAGTGATAGTTTATTAATTGGGAGTGCGCCCCATGAAATCCTCAAAATAAACGGTTATTTCCAAATCCAAGATGGAATCTGGAGTTTATAGCACTTGATAAATGGTGAATAGGCCGAATGGCTACGCCACTTTCTCTCTAGTGAGGATATTCCTGCGTAATAGAAACATGTGCCTAATATGCATACATTTTGATAGCGGTTTGCTATCAAGATATGAAATGTATATATACAATGGTAAGTCTAGACATATTCACATAGATACAACACCATTAGACAACTACTCACTAAGGTTCTAGATTTTGTAAAAATCCTAAGAGAACATTGTGATTCACTAACCAAAGGGTTAAACTAAGAGTTAGTTGAAAAGTCATCAAGGGGGTAATGTGACTAAAGCCTACTAAATTGTAGCATTTTAATTTGATCACCGTGGCGATCTTCCTTTGTCCATTTCTATGATGAAACAACATGCTTATACAAAGTAGTTAAGCTATGCTTTTAATGATCTGGTCTATTTTGAAAGAGTAACATGAGCTACTCAATTTAAGAGATCACCTATGTAAGAGTGAAGTGGGGCCGCTCAAAGGGAATTGAATAGGCACATTCCTATTAAAATCTTGTAGAACTAGGGCTCATGTTCATGGCCAAACTATTATGCAAGTGAGAACTCAAATTGAATGTTAGAAGATTCCTGAAGAAAATAGGTAAGTGTCATCATTTACACAAATGACAAAAGGGAACACATCATGTCTAAATGCTTAGTTAGTAGAGTAAATATACTTCAAAGAAGGCCTAAAGGGTACCATCTGATCCATGTGTTTCAACTCATGTACTCTATCACTTATGAGGAAACATTTGTCCCTGCTGTGTCACTTCATTCATGGGAATTCTTTTGATCCCATCCATTTTTATCTCGAATGAAATTGATTTTTTTTTTACCTTATGAGCCGTTTAAATTCCTCACTCATGAAACTTAAAACTAAGAGCCTACATCTTTCTTTTGTTTTCTGCCCATCTTCCTACGCACCCATTTATAAGTGTCGATCTCCTTGGAAAACAATCACGTAACCCCATCCAACCTTAAAGTCGTATTCTTCTTGTCCCTCTCATTATAATGACAACCTGATAGGAGCAAACCTATTCCAGTCATTTAGTGGTGCAAGGTGCTTGCACCATTCATCAAGTCGTTTCATCCCGAGAGATACACGTGATTCTCCAATCACCATAAGATATTATTAATATGTTTTAAGGAAACGCAAGACTCCTCACTGAGACTCACAATTTTTTATCTCTAACTAAGACCTGGTTTTTTCACCGGAATTTTTCTTGTAATTTACTTCTCTCCCTCTTCATTTGTTTTTTATCTCCATGTATTTGCAATCGCATGTAACAAATTCCTACACCATAAGATGCCCACATCCGAACTACTTCATGGTTCACCTGTGGACTTCATAATAAATCTATCAAATCTTCATCAAACTCAATCTTGGAAGTAGGCTTATCTACTTGTAGAATTTTGAGATATGGACAATCTTAAACCCAAACATAATTTACTGTAGTTTTCACGTGTGAAGATCTCAGAGAGGCAAAGAAAGGAATATGTATGTCTCCTCTTTTTTTTTTTTTTATGTTAAGTTCATGTCTCAAAATTATGTTCCATCTTAAAGTAAATGTTCACATTGTCGGGTATAGAAAGCAGATCACTTTTTTGTGTTTAGGGATATAAAGGCTTGCATTAGGGTTGTCAATGCTTTTAATGTGTTTATTTGAGAAATCAATTATAAATGAGTCGCATTGCACAGTGTGTTAATACAACTTTGCCCTGGCGTTGCCTTCTCCGCAGCCATTTCACTTTTTCCTCTACCCCCATGTAGGTGTACTAATCACCATCCTTATTCGGAGCTACTAAACTCGATTCATAAATATTGAATTTGTAATTCAGAGTTATCACGATCTCGAATAGCTTGTCGAAGTCTAAGTATCATAATACTTGACCCAAATCATCACAAGCTTAATCAGAGGTTACCCATTTTATTAATCAAGTCGGTCTCAATTAATTTTGAGTCTAATTTGAACCAATTATTTCAGCGAGTAGCTCAATTCATTTTTGTCAAATTCTAAATATAGAAAAAGAAAAAAACTAGATCGAAATCGAAGCCGAGCTTGAAATTCAAGCTTTAATCAAATAGAGCTCGATCTTATCTCTATCAAATAGACTAACCTGAATTACACCCTCATCTGACATTTTCTTTATTGCTAACAAGCTGACATATTTGTTTGGGACAACCCACTTGGATAAATAAAATAAGGCTATAATCATGTAGTGCTTTCTTAACCCTCGCAAATGCTTTGTTAATGAGTTAGCACCTCCCGCACACCCTCAAGATTTGTCGCTTCGTTTTCCTTCTTTCCGTATCAGAGCCTGGATGTATTTAGTTTTTTTAAATTTATTTCAAATGGATTGAAAACTAAATAATGTTCAAACTAATATATAAATTAAGAATAATTGCAGAAATAATGACTGGCATTGTACTTTTTTGTTAATATCGTAGTCAATGATCACGTGATTACAAATGTTTTGTGAATTTTATGAAAATCACAACTCAGAATCATATTGAGGTTAATCACACTAGTTTGATATCATTTCATTTTCAAACTATTCCAGTAATTAAAAACCTAAATATGTCCAAAACTCATTTTATGTTTCCTCAATATTTGTTCTAGAAATATCTCTGAATAGATATCTTTTATCTTCTTTGCATGATTGGTGGTAGTTTCAGTCTGATCCAGCCGGCCACCAGTTGAAATGTATTAAATATTGAATTATTGATTAAAGTTCAGTATTCATAAATTTTTGTAAAATTGGGTTACTGTGATCTTGTTCCTTGAAAACTAATCCTCGGCTCCACCATTGACCATAAGAATTCCGTTAAACCTATGGCGCTGCCCATGTCGATGTTCTAAATACCACCAAGTCAAAATTTCATATGTAAACATTGATATTTTTCATTTGCCACCAAGGATGCAAATGGAAATTGACTGAAGTGTTTGTTTTTTGAGTTTTTTATTGGAAGCCAAATGAAGCTTTCAATATTTAGATTTATTTGTTTTTTAATTCCTTACATGACTTCTTGTTGAAATTTTTAAACAAATTCTGCAATAGAAAAGTTAAAATATTTAGATTTTTCATTCGTAAAAAGTTATCTCCAAAACAAAAAAGACCATCATTATCCAATAAGGAGGAGAGCTAGTAACACTAATACATAATGTTAAAAACGCATCAACTTAATACTATTTACCATTAAACTATAAAAATTTATTCACCATTAAGTAAAAAGCAAACGTCCCGTTAATGTTTGGCTAATGCGGTTATTCATCTACTCCTCAAAACTTTACTATAAAGTGCTCATTTGTGTGTCAAAAGTAATGCAACCGCTAAAATGAAAGACACTGAGTGCAAAGCAATGAGCTCAAGCCATATAACCGTTTTTTTTTTTTCTCTCGAGCAAACAAGGAGAACAAAAATTTGAACAAGCTTACTAACTTTTAGTTTTGAAAACATCGATAGAACAAAGAAAAGATTAATCTAAAGAATAATAAAGGCAAATCAGATAACATCAAAATAATATTCTCAGTGTTTCAAAACTATTTTCAAAAAATATTAAGGAAACAAGCCCACGTAGTCTCACAAAACACTATTTGCAACAATTAATGCAGATGGCTGGGGATAAGGGAGTGGTATTAAGATTTGATTATGAATCTTTAAATTAGTAGGATGCCTCAGGGGAGTATGTGTAACTAAATTCCAACCAACATTATCGAGTACTAGTAGGACAGATCATGTCTCTTGCAGAGTTTCAAACTAAGACGTATCTACGCTCATCATAACAAAGCCTAAGAACCTGGAGGATTTTGTGAGAACCAACTAGAATCGATGGAAGTCGACCTAGTGCACACTCGAAACTCTGAATACTTAACTATCAGCCATAGTCCATATTCATATTAGTTTACCGTTAATATAGGAAAGTATATATATATATATATATATATATATATATATATATATATATATATATATATATATATATATATATATATATATATATATATATCACATAATGAGAAGTTTTGTATACTAAAGAATGCTTAGAGTTTTTTTTAGTAACTTGCTTGGGACATTATTATGACATTATTTTTTTCAATTATGGTTCTAATTTTCCTCGAGTCTCAGCCTAAATTAATTGTACTATTATGAAAAGGGTTTATGTATCCTTTATTTGCCTTTGCTCGATCTTTTTCCTGTAGATTTACCTGATGCCCACAACCCAAACTCGCTATGCAAATAAAATGAATGTAATTTCCTTTAGTGAACTCCAGTAGTATCTCTCATACCAAAGATATAACAACATATGTAACATAAACAGAGATCCGACCAGCAACACCTAATATCATGTCTATAATAAAACGTGTTACAATACTATCATGCACAAGCAAGGTAGACAAACCTAGCTACAATGAGCATCATATGAAATTCACTATTCATTAAAGAAACATAGGAATTGAGTGACCGATACATATATAGACCTCTCAGATGTTAAGAGACAGACGACAAGACTTCACCAAGCACCAGTCTATTTTACGTACTATCACTCAAAATTCAAAATAACCAACCACCCAATCAGGCGGTGCGGAGATGGTGGTTTCAAGTAAGCTTCGGGTAGGAGGCTAGAGCTTCGACCGAATGAGACCGGCTTTCCCTTTGGTGGTTTGTCTGACAGACTTTGTGGCTTTTGTGCTCGATTCGGAGTGGCTCTTCTCTTCCCTGGAGAAGTTCCAGTTTGTTAATGGCTCAGGTTCGTGGTGCTTCCTGAGGTGTGGCTTCAAAATGGGCTTGGTGGCTTGAGCTCCCAGCAGGCTTTCCTTGGGTGGTTTCCTGATTACTCGTGGCTTGTGTCTTGACCGGAAGCTTCAGCTTCTATAGCTTACGAGTTTTATTAGATGGTTTGTGTTCCGTGGTGGCTTTCCTTGGGTGCCAGTCCGGGGAGCGCTCCCTCTCCCTTAGGGAGGGTTAGGTAGTGGTTGGTGCTGGTTAGGCGGTTTCTCCACCGCTGAGGTGGTTTCGAAGTGGCGGACGCTGGGGTGGGCCAAGTAGGAGTGAGGTGGTGAGAATCACCAGTCCCAATAGCAACACTGGGGCAAAGAAGGGAGACACTTGAGTTCAGGCTGAAATTTTTGTGAAGACAAAGAATTAGTGGCCTTTTATAGATGGATCGGACTGCACATTCATCCGACACGTGTTAAGCATTGGATGTCTACATATAAATTCTATGGGTCCCATTCCATGGTCCATGTTGTAAACTTGGACCATCGAGGTGTGTTGGCCTTTGCATTTCCTCGCAACGCTCACATGGATAGAAATTACATGATCTATTTCGCTTTTTACCTTAAGAGTTACACTCCTCGCACCACCTCAACCTTTATAAATGCCTATTACTGCGGTCTACCGAGATGAGTATATATTAAAGGAAACTTCAAATACAATTAATTTAATAATTGCAAAAAGAAAAAGGCATATGAATGATTCATCTGATTTCATAAAAATAATTGCTTTATATGATAGTACTAAATATTATTTTTAATAAACTGCTATCATTATATTTAAGACATTAAGATATATTTTAGATACTATTATACATGAAACACAATTATTTTTTATGCAAAACTGCAATGAGCCATATATTTTGTATCTTTATAATTATTCTCAAATCCATTGCTCAAAACACAAAGTTTCCAGCACTGAGCTGTCAACGAATTGATCACTAGTCAGATTCATAAACCCAACTTTGAGGCTTTCAAAAACATGTTGAAAATATATATATGGAGAACTCTTGTTTGGTAGAGGTAAATTTTCATGAGCCACTAAGACTTTTCTTAATTTCAAACTAATAATGCTTCAAAATTGAAAATCGGCAGATATTTTAAATATTTGATTACTTAATTTCAAACCAATGAATGCTTCAAAATTCCAAGTGACATTTTCAAATATTGAGTTCATTTCATTGATAACTAATGATCATATATATATATATATATATATATATATATATATATGTTAGGTATTATCTACAATGGCAGATCAATGATGAAGGTAAGATTAAAAGGAAGCTTACAAATTTTACAAACTTAGACTTCAACTCAAAAGTTATTTCAAAGGGTCAAAGTATAGTATTTGATTTCAAATCTGTACACTTAATTAGAAATTTAAAAGTAAAAATAAAAATTCAATGGGGGGGCACAAGCTAGATCCACCTCCTCATTATCACGTAAAAGAGATTATGGGTATGTCGGATTATAGTTTTTGAAAAGTGTTTTTATCAGAACAATCAAAACACTGAAACAAGTTTAGTTCTTTTTTCTTTTGTCTAAAAGTATGAGAATACAGAAAATATACACACCTAAACATGTTTTTTTTAAGCTAAAAAACCGTCGAAAAATTATTTTCAAAAAATATAACCAAACGCATTCTATATTTTGCTTCTTTTTTCTAGCTCTCAAGGGAGGATGGACCGCAGTCATATTGGGGCCCGCCCATACTAAAAGATATGGGCAGGCCCCATATCGCTTCTCACATTTCATTTGGAAGGTTTGTTCCGGGAAATACTACAGAAACATCTTTTCTTCTTTCGTGGTCCCTAGCCCACGTTCGCTAACGCCACCGAAACAAAAGTTGAAAAGTGAACACTACTCGACTTTTGTGCATTTATTAGTTAATTAAAAGGTCACTGAAGTCAGTGAAATCCCCTTTTGTCCTCTCTTCATATTTTATTCTAAGGACCTAATAAACCGAAGAAAAACATTTGGTTGGTGTTTAAGAATGCATTCACAAGTTAAGATTGGAATTTTTCCGCCATGAAGTATGCAAGCTAAAATTGACCTAAAATCCCAAGTGACATTTGTTTTTAACATATATAATGTTTGAAACATCAAGTGATCATACTGTGGAAATTAGCGTTTGTAAGGAAAGCTGCTTTCGACAATTTGATGTTATAAGAAGAAAAAGTCAGGAACAAGTACTGAATGCAAAGTCTATATGTAGGTGAAATAAGACAAAGGATGCGTTGATTGAACTACTATGAAACTTATTTGAGCTTATATTATAAAAATTAAAGGTGTTTGGAAGAATTATAAAATAATCATGCACCTCTTAGAAGCCAATTTTAATCCATCAACAAGGTTCATGAGAAGCACAAAAAAAAAGCCTAAAAGCTTAAAAAAAAAGGCCTAAACATTGATCATCTGTTAAAAGACAAATTGTCCTTATGATAAATTATGTAAAAAAAAAAAAAAAAAATTTCTCAAACAAAATAGAAATTCAAAAAAAAAAAATATATATATATATATATATATATATATATATATATATATATGTGTGTGTGTGTGTGTGTGTGTGTGTGTGTGTGTAAATAGGTAAATTTTTTTGAAAAAAATTATGTTAAAATAGGAAAAAATATGAGAATTAATGAAAATAGAAAACAATTTCTGAAAATTTATAAAAAGAAAATTTTTGAAAATTCATATAAAATAAGAAAAATAATCTGCAAAATAATGAAAAATAAAGCAAATTCGAAAAATTATAAAAACTGGAATTTTTTTGTAAACAATAGGAAAAAATTTATTATAATAAAAAATAGAAAAATCTATGGATGATGGGAAGAAATGGTATTGATGATAATTTCGATTTAGAATTTGATGTGGTGATTCATGAGTGTTTATTTTGTTTTGAAATCTTATAATTTTTGTGATGATGAGAAGCATTAATGATTGTTTGTTATTTGTTTTGGAAATGCTTGTAATGATGGGAAGCACTATTGATGTTTGATTTTATGTTTGATGTTCTTTACTTTATTGTATTTTATTATTAGATAAAAACTTAGACATGAGGATATATATATATATATTAGTATATATATATATATATATATATATATATATATATATATATATATATATATATATATATATATATTAGGTAGGTGTGCATCACTTAAAAGCCCGCTGCCTCTGCGTCCTATGCGCCTTAAGGCTCGGGGCCAGGCTTTTTGCTGTCTCGACAGCACCTTAAAGACCATGGCCACAGACATCATGTTCACTGAGGAAATGAGTTCAAAGATTTTAATGAAAAACTGTATAATATTTTAGTTTTTATAATCTTTTGATGCATAAGGAAACAAAATGAAAAGGACATAATCATCTATTAGTTGTTTATACTAGAGATTACATTTGAATAATAAATGTTTTTTATATAGTGAATCTTTACTTTATTTTACTTTTTATTTTTTATCATGGTTTCATGATATATATAATATTAATTTTTAGTTTTTTTAATTTTTTATAATTATATGCTTATTTATTAAAGCACTTCAAATTTATAAGTGTTTATGATGGTCTTTTCTGCAATTTTAGCTTCAGGTGCATGTAGTAATACATCTAAACACTCTAAAATATTGCATAAACGCTTTTAAATATGCATCCAAACACAAATAGTTTATTGAATAAAGTATTTATGACATAAACTCCTCATCTAATAAGCACTTATAAAACACTGTTTAATTAAACTATCGACACACAAATAGTACAAAGAACACCGAGAAACATCCCATAAAGTGAGGCATACTATTCAATGCATCATCATGATAAATTACGATTCTATTTAACAATAATGAAGAACCAAGAGATGCAATCGAGATAATAACCACTAACATGAAAGCGCTAACCAAGATGTGTATTAATAAAGAGGAGGAGTGGCTCTTTTGTGCAGCTTGAGACTACATGTGGATGTATAAAGAACCGTGTTTTCTGCTTTGAAAATGTGTGGGAGAATAAGAAAATATCAGCAACATGTTTTTGTTTTTTCTTTGAAAATACATATAACCCAAAACACTAAATCTTATACTAACAATAACAAATTTTAGAGGCCACCAAATGGCATTCTGCTATAGCACACCACGCTTCATTAGCAATGCAAAAAGATTAAATCCAATTCAAATCTTTATGCCAACCATCACTTGAACTAGTATGCTTCACTACTAGGTAAATGATATGAAAATCTAAACCAACCCTATCTCTACACCTCCAACCACCATGAACCATCAACTAAAAGAACAAGAGACTATCAATGAAGAAAGCCTTCCTATTGGCTAGATAATTTATATTCCAAAGTATTGAGAGTGCCCACTGGGCTAGGGCTTTACCAGCAAAGTGATAAACAGAGAGTATATATATACATGCATAAAGCTCCAATCTTCAAGAGTTTAACCATTAACGAAACATAATTAAAGAAGCATCCAAAAAGCAAACTCTTCAAGTCCCAAGCAATATATTACAACCTCAAACAAAATTTATTGAAGAGCTCCATCTATATCCCGAAAGGAGATCATTTAATGCTCCGTAACTTCTAATTCGCTCTTTTCAATGCCCAAATTAAAAGGCACAAAGTATCATCCAAATCGGGTAGCCAAATAATGTATGTTCTAAATCATGGGATTTCTCCTAAGTTACTACACTTCTACGTATAATTTCGTCAGTTATTACCCTAAATCACCTCCGATATGCCAATCAAAATAATATCGTTCCAAGACACATCTTTTCTCAAATCGGCACAACATTGTTATATATGACATTCAACCATCACTTCGAACTCAACAACCAGGACAAGAATATAGACCCTCATCAGAATCGTGCCAAGAGGAACTGGTATAAAAGATAAAGTTTGTTTGTACTGTTTGTATAATACATACTATGCAAAAATGATTCCAAAACCAAGCTTAATGAAGGATGAGCCGAATCATCTATGTTTTGAGTTCAATTCACATGCTATTTTGAGCATTTATATCCATATTCATGCAAAACTCATAACATTTCCTCCAAACTTGGTTTTGTGATTATCACTCATAAAAAGCAAGTGATTCTTAATAAAGAATTAAAGAATATATATACAGCAAGTAAGAGTCAATCAAAGGCTCATCCATCACCTAAGATGAATTTTTCGCACTTGACAACTTCAAATGGTTCAAATATCTCATGGTTGTATTCTTCATTCAAATAGCTTCCAACGACACCTCGTACACTCCCAAAACCAGCTCAAAACGGCGAGTTTACGCCATCAACAAAATGGAATAAAACAGTTCCTTGAAGAGATTTTGTCGAGACAAACAGTGACAGCCTTGTCACAAGAAAGCCAGTGACAAAGTTTTGTCGCGACAGCTGAGCATGTGCTTTGTTAAGACAAACCAGATTTTGTCGACAAAGTTTGCCAGTGATAAAACCCAGATGTTTTCGCAACAGAGTTAAGAAAATCTGGTCGTGAACAAAAACTAGATTTTGTCGCGACAAAGCCAATGACAAAGCTTTCTTGCGACAAAACCTAGATTTTGCCTACAGAGTTGGGGCAACAAACCTCGGCCACGACAAAACCCAGATTTTTTGTGACAGAAGCTTAAGACAAAACGCTAGGCTCCTTTTTTTGGTTCTCCAAAACTATTGTTTTGGAAATCGTTTTCAAGCCCATTTCACCCTAGACTATAAATACCAGTTTTTTAGGGTTTTCATATGGGAGGTGGGAGAACACTCTCATGGGGTTTTCCTCTCAAATTGCCAATTTTTTTTAGTTTTGGCGCAAATTTTTGATTTTTAGTAGATCTTAGAGTAGTTTAGAGCATATTTTTATTTGCATTGAAGAGATTTCTTTATGCTATACATCAAAGATTCAAATTCTCATTATAGTTCAAACAAATATTAAAACTAAAACTGGATTTTTCTCTCACCTCTTGTCTCTTGATTCTTCATTTTCTTACTTTTTGTTTGGATTAGTGATGATTGGAATCCAAGACTGAGAGCACAAAACACCCTCTAGTGTGGGATTAATTGATCAACATTCGGGATTTGTAGATTCTCAAGGTTTTGTGGGTTTGAAAATCGAATTTATATAATTGGTATTGTTCATATAATTCAGATGTCAAATATTAGTAGCTTTACCCAAAAAGAGTTGTATCTTTCTCTCGATTTTCAGGAGCCCTCCGAGTGACATAGGAGATGAGACTTTAGAGTAAAGAGTTAATCGGTATGTTGGGGGATTAATATTGTAGAACTAATAATCCTAAGACATTTTGATAGATCACTAATTTTACTCATGGTGTGAGGATTAACTAGATGATATCAATATTTCGTTTAGAGGTCTCAATCTCAAATTGATAGAATGACCTTATCTCTGTTAGATAGATCAATTCAAGGAGGGAGAGAACTTTATTAGGATTTTAATGTATGAGGTACCAATTACATTAGAGAAGGCTTGCATTATCCCCAGTCTATGGGCAAAAATTCCCTCAATCCTAAGATTTGGTTGTAAAGTACCGAAAAGGAAATATCTGATAGTCTTAGAGACTCATGTCTCAAAGGAACATGAATCTCTAATTAGTGAAATGTATGGTGTATGGAGAATCCAAGTTATACCATACTGCTCTGACAATCCAAAGATTCAACCCACAAATGTTGCGCTTTCAAATAAACACAAATTGTTTTGTAAAAGATTACTGATAGATCACTAATTTACTCATGGTGGTGAGGATTAACCTATTATATCGCTTAATGTTTAGAGGTCTCAATTTCAAATTGATAGGAAATGATCTTGACCTGTTAGCATAGATCTAACGAAGGAGGGAGAGAATTTTGATGATTTAATGTATGAGGTACCAATTACATTAGAGAAGGCTTGCACATCCTGTCGCATGGGGGCAAAATTCTTCAATCCTAAGATTTGGTTGTGAAGTACTCGAAAGGAAAAATATCCAGACCTTAGAGACTCATGTCTTTGAAAGGAACATGAATCCTCAATTAGTGAAATGTATGGTGTATGGAGAACCAAGCTATACTACATTGCTCTTGACAAATCCAAGATTCAACTCACAAATGTTGTGCTTTCAAATAAACACAAATTGTTTCTCTGCAAAGATTACTTTTGATAGATCACTAATTACCTCATGGTGTGGAGACTAACTGTGGGGATGATGCATTGGTTTAATGTTTAGAGGTCTCACTCAAATTGATAGAATGACCTTTGATCCAGTTAGTAAGACCAATCAAGGAGGGAGAGAGAACTTTATTAGATTTAATGTATGAGGAAACAACACATTGAGAAGGCTTGTATCATCCTGTTTGGGGCAAAAATTCTTCAATCCTAAGATTTGGTTGTGAAGTAATCAAAAGGAAAATATCCATATCTTAGAGACTCATGTCTCGAAAGGAACATGAATCTCTAATTAGTGAAATGTATGGTGTATGGAGAACTGCTACTACATTGCTCTTTGGACAAATCCAAAGATTCAACCCCACAAATGTTAAAAGCCAAATAAAACACACAAATTGTTTTGTAAATAATTATCCCCATCCCTAGTGCCTCTCTCTTCATACATTATAGAATTAAGTAGCGTTTATTTTTAGTAGATTTTAGGATCAGTTTAAATCAATTTTATTTCAATTAAATTGATTTTATTCCACATCCTATTTGGTCGCTAAATAGTGAAGAGCCCTTGTAATCTACATCAAATTCACCAGAACTCCTCCAATCCTCGTGGAACATATCCAGATTTCCTTAGAAATCCACTTATTACTTGTATGGACCCGTGCACTTGCGGAAGGGGATGAGTGTTGGTGATACTTTCATTTCGCTTTGAGTACCTCTTACTTTGCTTCAAATCGCGAGTATTTACCACATTCACCCCTCGCCATATTTCCATATATACATCATTTGGTCCTCAACAAGTTTTTGGCACCAAGTGCCGAGAACTTTAGTGTCTTTGTAGCCGTGGCTCAAAAATTCACAACAAGTTTTCGCGCCGTTGTCGGGACTTTAGTTAGTCTTTAGTCACAGGTCGGAAATTCGTCCAATAATGAAATCACATGATGACTTGGCAGGATTCCATTTAGGTTTTGTCCAAAAAACATGAGTGTCACTTGACTCAACCTAGTTGCCCTAATTCAACCCAAGAAGTCATATAGTATAAATCACCATCACTTAAAAAATAATATACATTCTAGCTAAAGTTACCAAATTTGCATCATCTTGCATAATTTTCTTCATT
>JAEQBH010004672.1:0-91530 GCA_016808115.1 Tetrastigma voinierianum
CCTCCTCACAAAAACTTTGGTACCCTTGGGGCTCAACCCATAAATCAAAACTAATGACTTATTAAGCCACTAAAATTCTTCTCTTGCTGGATGTGGGACAAGTGCTAGCTTTCTTAAGTACAAAAGAAATTTTCGAAAAACCCCAAAATAAAACCCATTTTGAAAATATTCAACACTCTATGCCCTGTGCTTTTTCTTGGAAATGATATATTATGTAAACCAAGATCATCAGAGAATGGATATTCTTGCTCGACTAGGAACTGTGTCGATGGACTCATGCCACCGCATAGGTGAAGGTGCCTATCTTCTTTAGATTTTTTTCCGAACTTCTGCCTAATTGTTAAGGCCTTCCCAGGGCATGATTTAGATAATGTTGAGAAAGAAATGGATAATGGTGAACAAGGTGAAGTTTCACTTTCTAAGCCGAATGGAAAAATTCTCTCGCCATATGGGTGTCTGCAATACGTAATGAATCGAACTCTAGAAATTATGAAGATGGTTGTTTGGCGTGAGAAAAAAAAAAGAAAAAAACTGGTGCACGTATTGGTAATCACCGTTTTCTAGTACTACTTGAGTTTAGATTTGCTGAGACCGTAAATATGAGTGCATAGCACAGCATAGCATCTCGCAGATGCATGACTACGTTTTTGAATGAACGCGGTTCCACCGTGCAATTGCCTTTAAAATGATCATCCGACTTTTTGTTGCATAGAACTCAAGGCACTCGATGCACGATTTCTTTAACTTAGTTATGCAATGTTGTGAAGCCCGCTTCTATATTATATTTACCTCAGACAACCCATTTTTTCAGCGTTGTTTTTATTTTTATTTTTCAATAATTTTTTTAATTTTAATGTTGGATAAATTGAAATTGCCAATTTCTCATAGATTTCAGAATGGAGTGATGATATGATTGGTATATGATTCACAGGAGAAGCAATTAAGATCTCAAAGCAGGTGGAAATGATACTGCTATTTAATTTGAATGTGAACATATATATATATATATATATATATATATATATATATATATATATATATATATATATATATATATATGTGAACAACGGTGGTTGAAGACTCATGGGAGACCATGAAACCTCTGCCTTGACTTACTTTGAAGTTTCTCATCATCTAAGCAAATCTTAGGAGTAATCTTGGAGAGAGAACTTCACCCAATATATTTTGATACATTTTATGGTTTCTGGTAGCCTTTTAGTGATTGGTATTATTTTTGTGTTTCTGGTTGGACCTTTGGATGATAATTTATAAATTTTTTTATGTGATAATGGATGGATAAATTTTCCTTGCTTGGAAAATAAAGTTTCTTTGTAGTATGTGATTTTCTTATGGAAACTTCTATTATGATAATCCACTCTTACATTACTTTTATGATATATTACTCGATAGCATAAGAATGCGAAAGAGCGTGAATATAGAATAGCACACTTTGCATTTTATTAGCCCACAGTGCAGAATGGAAATACTTTAGTATTACGGTGGATTAAATTACGAAAGTTTTGATTAAGCGGAGTATTTGACAATCTTACAGAACAAATGCATATGAGGATGTTACTAGGCACATCAAATAGTTAAAGAATGAAAGAAAAATTATGCAAGATGATACAAAATTTGGTAACTTTAAGCTAGAATGTATGTTATTTACTTTAAAGTGATGGAGGCGATTTATCTACGACTGGGTTTACGAATTAGGGCAACTAGGTTGAATCCTTCATGTTTTTGGACAAAACCTAAATGAAATCCTGCTGCCCATCCATCCAGGCTCATGCGGCTTGGTTTGGAATCATTTTTTGCCTAGAGTGCATGTATTATGCAAACAAGAGCCCAGACAAACTTTACCTTTTATACAGTTCCTCTTGCTTTGATTTGTAGAAGTCCTATATTCTTGTCACACAGTTTGTTAAGTTCAAGTAGGTAGGTTGAATGTCATATATAAAAATGTTGTCTTTTCAGCTGAAGATGTGATCTTGGAATGATATTTTTGATTGGCATATCCCCGGGGGGTGATTTAAGAACTCTTCAGGAAAAGCGAAATTATACGTTAGAGTGTAGTAACTTAAGGTGAAATCCCATAGTTAGAACAGCCACATTGTGCAAGACCCGAGATTTGGATGAAACTTTGTGCCTTTTGGCCTGGGCATTAAGGCAGATGAAGTTCTGAACATTAAATGATCTCGCTGCGGGATATGGACATGGAGCTCTTATTAATTTTGTTTTGGTTGCTTAATATATTGCCCGAGGACTTGAAGGGGATTTGCTTTTTGGATGCTTCTTTAATTATGTTTCAAGTTAATGGTTAAACTCTTGAAGATTGGAGCTTTATGCATATATATATATACTCTCTGTTTATGCTGAGTGAAACTGCTTGATGGGCACTCAAATACTGGAATATAAATTATCTAACCATAGGAAGGCTTTCTTCGTGATAGTCTCTTGTTCTTTTGGTTCGATGGTAATTCATGGTGGATGGAAGAAGTTGTGAGATAGGTTGGTTTAGTTTCGGACAATTACCACAGTAGTGAAGCTACTAGTTCGAGTGTTAGTTGGTATGCAAAAGATTTGGTGGATTTGATCTTTTGTGCTAATAGCGCATTAATTGTGCTATAATAGAATGCCATTATGGTTGCCTCTAAAATCTGTATTGTTATCTGAATTTAGTGTTTTGAGTTATATGTATTTTTCAAAGAAAAATAAAAAAACATATTCTTTGTATTTTCCTTATTCTCCTATTTTCAAAACAAAAACACGAGTTTTCAAAAAGCGTAAACAAATAGGCCACATATATTCATGTCCACATGTAGTCTCAATGCACAAAAGTGGCCCTCCTCTCTTTTAGTCCTCACGCTTACTCGTTTGCGCTTTTCATGTTAGTGGTTATTATCTCAGAAATTTTGCATTGAATAGTATGCCCCTCACTTTTATGGGATGTTTCTCGATTGCTCTTTGGCCACACATTTGTGTAAACAGCTTAATTAAACACTTATTTTATAAGAGTTTATTATATGAAGTTTATGTCATAAGTACTTTATTTAATAAACTATTTGTGTTTGGATGCATATTTTAAAAAGCGTTTATGCATTATTTTAAGGTGTTTGGATGTATTACTACACAAGCACTTATAACAGCTAAAATGACTGAAAAGACCATCATAAACACTTATAAATTTGAAGTGCTTTAATAAATAAGCACTTGTCATAATTTATAAAAAATTTTAAAACTAAAAACTAAAAATTGATATTATATATATCCTGAAAACCATTATAAAAATTAAAAATAAAGTAAGATTTACGTATCTTGCTGAGAAAAAATTTATTAATCGGAAATGTAATCTCTATTATAAAAACTAGCTAATGAACCATTATCTCATTTTTCATTTTTGTTTCATATGCATCAAAGAGATTATAAAAACTAAATATTATAGGTTTTTCATTAAATCTTTGGAACTCTTTTTATAAATTGGGACGTGATGTACCATGAACTCATAGTTATTCGAGGCGTATCGAGACGCAAAAGCAGGGCCTTAAAGCGCATAGGACACTTAGGCGGGCTTTAAATCACACCCTACCTAATATAAAATAATATATATATATATATATATATATATATATATCACTAAATATTATCTAAATTTTTTATCTAATAATAAAATATAATAAAGTAAAGAACATTAAACATAAAAAGCAAACATCAATAGTGCTTCCCATCATTGCAAACATTTTCAAAACAAATAACAATCATCATTAATGTTGAAATTATCTTTATGACTCCCCGCGAAGCTAGGGATTCGTGGCGCCAGTGCACTCTAGCTTGGATCGGAAGACTTGAAAGGAGTTCTTAGGTAATCCCTTTGTGGAAAGATCGGCAATTTAGTAGAGATGATGGGATATAACATGTAACAAGAACTCCATTGGCAACCTTTTCGTGGACAAAATGATAGTCTAATTCAATATACTTGGATCGAGCATGGAAGACAGGATTTATTGTTATGTGGAGTGCGGTGAGGTTATCACATAACAATTAAGGAGGTTCATGAATTGGAATACCTATATCGAAGAGAAAAGTAAATGAGTTATTTGTGTACGGATGGCGACCCGATATTTAGCCTTAGAACTTGATCTAGAAGCGTGGGTTGGGCGCTTAGAGGACCAAGAAATACAGTTGGCTCCTAGAAAAATACAGTACCCAGAAGTGCTTCTTCTTGTGTGCATGCAATCTGCCCGACATGAAACACACTTGAGGATCATAATTATCTACATAGAAATAAAGTCTAAAATGGAAAACATTCACTAGTATTCTTTTTTAGACGTGTTGACCCTCAAGACTAAGACAACTTTTTATCTAGATGACAAATCTTTAATGTAATCTTTATTTTACCTTTTAGTATATTATTTCTTGCCTTTTGTATAACTTTTGGTTATAATGGATGTCTGGGTGTAATGGCGGGTATTATCACCATTGAAATTCGTTTCATTCTTCATGTGAGTATCGAGCAAGTGAAATTCATGGCAAATCCTGAAACTACTCTTAGCATCCAACCATTCCATCAATGCTCAATTCTCATCTCCATCAAACTGAATGCGTCAAACTACCTTTTATGGCGCTCATAAGTTCTTCCCCTTATTCGGGAATACCGGATTAATTCATCATCTCAAGAGATAAAAGGATATATCAAGGAATTAATGGATAGAAAGAGAGGGAGAATGCCAATGATCGGTTGTCTGAGACATGGTCTCACAACGTTGGGTCTACTTACATCGTGGCTTCTTGGACTCATGACAAAAGATGTGATGCTTCTATTAGATGTGAATGGAACCGCCTATGATATATGGAACTCTCTAGAAGAGAAGCTTTGATACCATGAAGAATGAAAGCAATTTTCAAGGGTGATAATACTAGTTCACTACACCCAAACATCATTATAACCGGAAGAATTATACAAAAGGTAGAAACCATATATACAAAAGGTAAAATAAAGATTCTGATAAAGATTGCCATCTAGATAAAAAAGTTGTCCTCTAGTCTTGAGGGTGTATCTAGAAGGCTGCTTAGTGGTTGTTTTCCATTTTAGACTTTATTTTTCCATAGTAGATAATCATGATCATGGCCGAGATTTCTATCTTTGGCAGTGCATCTTTGGGTTACGTGATCCTTGGCCGATTGAATCTTTGAAATTATCTTTATCAGATGAAACTCCTCATTTCACATTGCAAGCATCGATGCTCTGTGATGGAGAAAAACTCTATACATTAATATATGAATATACATATAGAAAAAGTTTACGGGCATTGTTTGTTGTAAACATGATTTCCAAAACATGATGTTAAGTTAGTTAGCTTATCAAACACGATTACCTAAAAATTTCTTCTAATGGATTTCTTTTTTTTGCTAATATTTATTTTTGGCTAATTGTTATGTCACTTTTTGTGTTGAAAAAAAGGAATTTGTTTGATTTTTTCGAATGTGACGTTAATCACGCATAATAATATCTCTGAGGGATTCATGATTTATAGCCTCTATGCCCTGTGCTTTTCTTGAAATGATATATTGTAAACCGAAGATCTTGAGAGAATGGATATTCTTCTTGGACTAGGAACCGAGGTTGATGGACTCATGCCCTTGCATAGGTGAAGGTGCCTATCTTTAGATTTTTACGAACTTCTTACTCCAATTCTTAAGGCCTTCCCTCTAGGTATGATTTAGATAATGTTGGAGAAAGAAATGGATAATAGGTGAACAATGTGAAGTTTCACCTTCTTAGCTGAATGGCAAATTCTACGCCATGGGTGTCTTAAAACTGAGAATGAGCGAACTCTAGAGTATGAAGATGGTTGTTTTGGCATATGAGGAAAAAAAGGAAAAATAAATACGGTTGCGGGCTTGTAATCCGCAGTTTTTATTTTTCTGATGCCCAGCGAATTTAGATTGCATGAGATCGAAGTATGAGTGCATAGCATAGCATACTGTATGCATGACTAATGTTTTGAATGAATGCGGTTCCAACGTACCATTGCCTTTAAAATTATCCTCGACTTGTTTTTGTAGCATGGAACTCAAAGATTTACTCGATGCGATTTCTTTAACGGTTATGTAATGTTGTCGACCCACTTCTATATTATATTTACCTCGACAACCCATATTTTTCGGGGTTGTTTTTTCAATAATTTTTTTAATGTTGGATAAATTGAAATTGCGGATTTCCTCTTTGTTACTGCGGCAGTGATGATATGATTGGTATATGATTCTGGGAGAAGTAATTCAAATCACCAACGAGTGGAAATGATTCACTTTATATTTAATTTTGAATGTGGGCATATATACTATATATATATATATATATATATATATATATATATATATGTTTATATGTAGTCTTGGTGGTTAAAGACTATGTAAGGAGACCCTCCCACAAACCTAATGACTTTAAGTTTCTCTCATCATCTAAGCAAGTGTAGGTAATATTGGAGAGAACTCTGCAAAATATTTTTAATACATTTTTATGGTTTCTTGGTTAGCCTTTTAGGGATTAGTATTGTTTTTGTGTTTCCTGGTTGGACATTGGAAGATAATTTTATCAATTTTTAATGTGATAATGGATATGGATAAATTTTCCTTGTTTGGAAAATAAGTTTCTTTGTAGTATGAATAGCACCCCTTTGCATTTGTGCTTTTGGTCTAAGAATGGAAATACTTCTGAGTATTACTGGTGGATTAAATTACGAAAGTTTTGATTAAGCGGAGTGTGACAATCTTACAAAATATTATATGAGATGTTATAAGGCACATCAAATGAGTAAAGAATGAAGAAAATTATCTTGAAGATGATACAAAATTTGGTGACTTTAGCTAGAATGTATATTGTTACTTTAAAGTGATGGGCGGTTATACTATATGACTCGGCGATTTTGAATTGAGGGCAACTAGGTTGAGTCATGTGACACTCATGTTTTTGACAAAACTAAATGGAATCCACGCCCATCTATCCACGTGACTCATGCGACTTGGTTTTGGAATCATTTTTGCATAGAACGCATGTATTATGCAAACAAGAGCCCAGACAAACTTTTTACCTTTTATACCAGTTCCTCTTGGCTTTGATTGGTAGAAGTCCTATATTCTTGTCCACACAGTTGTTGAGTTCAAGTCGTGGTTGAATGTCATATATCACTGACAATGTTGTCTTCAGTGAAAGATTTGTCTTGGAATGATATTTTGATTGGCATATCACAGGTGGTTAAATTGTCTTGGAAAACGAGAAATTATCTGTTGGAGTGTAGTAACTTAAGGTGAAATCCATGATTTAGAACATACATTGTCTGACGCCACGATTTGGATACTTTGTGTGCCTTTGGGGAGCGAAAGTCGAATTAAACAAAGTTCGAACATTAAATGATCTCCTTGCGGGGGTATCGAAATGGAGCTCTTCAATAATCTTGTTTGGTTGTAATATATTGTGAGGGCTTGAAGGATTTTTGGATACTTCTTTAATTATGTTTCAAGTTAATGGTTAAACTCTTGAAGATTGGAGCTTTATGCATGTATATATAAACTCTGTTTATCTTTGGTAAGCCTAGCCGGTGGGCACTCTCAATACTGGAATATAAATTATCTAGCCCTTAGGAAACTTTGCTGTTCATTCATAGTCTCTTGTTCTTTTGGTTCGATAATTCATGGTGGATGTAAGAAGTTGTGAGATAGGTTGGTTTAGTTTTCATATTATTACCCGACTAGTGAAGCTACTAGTTCAGTGTTAGTTGAAGCGTAAAAGATTTGAATTGGATTTAATCTTTTTGTGCTAATAAAGCGTGGTGTCCTAGAGCCGGAATGCCATTTTGGTTGCCTCTAAAATGCATTCTTGCTATCAGAATTTAGTGCTTTGTGTTATATGTATTTTTAGAAGAAAAACAAAAGGAAATGAAACATGCTCTTTATGTTTTTTATTTTCTTATTTTCAAAACAAAAACCACAGTTTTCAAAAGCAGTAAACAAACGAGGCCCTATATATTCATTTGTCCACATGTTGTCTCGATACTAAAGAGGCCCTCCACTGCTGAGTAAAAACCACCTATGCTAATTAGCTTTTCATGTTAGTGGTTACTATCTCATTTGCATCCTCTTAGTTCTGTTATTGTTAAATAGAATCGATAATTTATCATGATGATGCATTAGATAGTATGCCTCACTTTCATGGGATGTTTCCACAGTGCTCTTTATTTTATGTTTGTGTAAACAACTTAATTAAGTACTTATTTTAGAAGAGCTATTAGATGAGAGTTTATGTCATAAGTACTTTATTCAATAAACTATTTGTATTTGGATGGATATTTTAAAAAGCGTTTATGTATTATTTTAAGGTATTTGGATGCATTATTATACAAGCACTTATAACAGTTAAAATTATTGAAAAGACTATCATAAACACTCATTTCTCAGAGCTATTAGATGAGAGTTTAAATCATAAGTATTTTATTCAATAAATTATTTGTATTTGGATGGATATTTTAAAAAGCGTTTATGCATTATTTTAAGGTATTTGGATGCATTACTATACAAGCACTTATAACAGTTAAAATTATTGAAAAGACTATCATAAGCACTTATAAATTTGAAGTGCTTTAATAAATAAGCACTTGTCATAATTTTTTAAAAATTAAAAAAACTAAAAACTAAAAGTTAATAATATATATATATATATATATCATGAAACCATGATAAAAATAAAAAATAAAGTAAAGATTCACTATATATTGAAAACATTTATCATTTGAATGTAATCTCTAGTATGAAAAATAGTTGATGAATCATTCTCTCATCTTCATTTTTGTTTATATGCATCAAAAGAGATTATAAAAACTAAAATATTGTAGGTTTTTTCTTCATTAAAATCTTTAGGAACACTTTTTATAAATTAGAGCATTGATATGCCATGAATTCATAGTTATTTAAGGCGTGTCGAGGGTAGGCCTTGAGGTGTAAAAGACACACTTGCGTGAGCTTTTAAGTAATCGTATCCTACCTAATATGAATAAAAATTATATATGTATCTAAGCAATATTTATTCTATAGTTTTTATCTAATAATAAAATATAATAAAGTAAGAACATCAAATATAAAAATCAAACATCACTCGTACTTCCCATCATCATAAACATTTCCAAAACAAAATGACAAACATCATTAATGTTTCCACACATCATTACAAAATTATAAGTTTCAAAAACAAAAAAATATTCATGAATGCATTAAATTCTAAATCAACCAAATGTTATCAATTTTATTCTTCCCGTCATCCATGAAACTTTTCTATTTTTTAATTATATGTGAGAAATTTTCCTATTGTTTACATAATTTTGAATTTACTTAATTTTTTGAATTTATTTTCTATTATTTTCATTATTTTTTCCTATTTTAATATAACTTTTCAAAAAATTACCTATTTTTACATAATTTTTCAAATTTTGTTTTATATTTTTCCTTTTTTTTTACATAATTTATCCTAAGGACAATTTGTCTCTAAGATGATCAATTTTAGGTTTTAGCTTTTTTGATAAACTTCTCCATGTTTCTTATTAAAATAAGCTAAAATGGATTATAAGAGAGAGGTCATAAGTTATTTTTACTTAAGTTCTTTCAAACACCTATTTTTATCAAAAGTATTCGTTTAGAATATAGTTCAAATAAGCGAGTAAAAAAGCTCTGCAAACCCTAACATTTATCTTATTTCACCTACTTCATATAGACTTTGCATGGACAACGCTTGTTCATAGCTTTTCTCCTTATAACATATCAAATTGTCAACTTTCCTTACAAAAGTATTATTAATTTCCACAATGAATCAACAGTATTTCAAACATTATATGTTAAAAACAAATCCACATGGATTTAGGTCAATTTTAACTGCATACTTCATGGCAGATGAAGAAATTCCAATCTTAACATGTGAGATGCTGATGTTCAACACCAACCACAGGACTGTTTTTTTTTTTTTTTTTTAATTTTTCGGGTTATTAGGTCATAGAGAAGCTGGAATAAACTATGAAGAGGCCAAAAGGGGATTTCATGACTTCCAGTGACCTTTTAATTAACTAATAAATACAAGAAGTCAAACTGTGTTGCCTTTTTGTTTTCCAACTTTTCAGCTCGGTGGCTTGTTACTTGAAATGGAGACTAGGGACCACGAAAGAAGAAAGAGGCGTTTCTATGACATATTTAGAGAACAAACCTTCCAAATGAAATGTGAAAGCGATATAGGAGCTGCCCATATCTTTAGTTTATTTGAGCCCCGATATGACACACAAGTTCCATGGCTTTCCTTCTAGAAGGGAGCTAGAAAAGAAGTAAAATATAGGGGCATGTTTGATTCCGTTTTTGAAAATTGTTTTTCGACAATAGTTTTGAAAACACAAAAAAATCATTTTGGTACATGTGTTTCTATATTCTTCATATTTTTAAACAAAAAAAAAAGAACTAAACTTGTTTTCAGTGTTCCCGGTCTTGTTCTCAATAAAACGGTTCTCAAAAGTATAATCCAACACCCATAATCTCTTTTAATGCCAAGCGTAGAAAATCGGGGGTGGATTTGGCTTGTGCCCCCATTGATATATATTTTTTTTAAATTTCCTAATTAGATTATATGGTTGAAATCAAATGCTATACTTTGTCCTTGAAATAATCTTGTTGAGTTGAAGTCAAAGTTTAGTAAAATTTACCAAAATTTGCCTTACTTATTCTTGCCTCCATCATTATGGGTCCACCACTGAGATATTAATCTACATATGATCCTTGATTATCGATGAACCGAATTCCAATATTCGAAAATGTCACTTGGAATTTTGAAGCATTCATTAGTTTGAAATTAAGAAATCGATGAAATGAAATCCAATATTTGGAAATGTCACTTAGAATTTTGAAGCATTCATTAGTTTCAAATTAAGCAAATGGCTCGTGATGTCCTTTCTGCCAAATGCGTAATTCCTTTGTGTGCATCTTTTCAACAATACCTTTGAAAGCCTCTTACTAGGAGTTTGTAGATCCTAAGCTAGCAGACATTTTGTCAACAAGGCTCATGTTAACAAGGAAACTTGTGTTTGAGCTATTGATTTTTGTAAGAAGATATAAATAGTGTAAAATAAGTGATTCCAATACAATTTTATATAAAATAATTGTGTTTCATGTATAATAGTATCTAAGTACTACTTTAATGTCTTAAGAAGATCATGCTTTGCTATCCCGGATGAGAGCATATTTAGGGAAATGGAAAAAGGTCAATGTTTGCCTAGAATTTTGACATGGAGCAAGCTGACATGAATAACATTATCACACGCAATATTTAAAGAAGAGTATCATATTCCATAGGAAAAGCATATTACATGATTATAATATATAGCTTGTTTTATCACAAATATAAAGCGCTTATGCGTAGAAAATCATGAAAGAAAATGTGAAATGGCTGCGGAAAAAGCAATATAAGGACAAAAAGCGACTGGTGATCGCACACACCTCAGTAGTCCAAGTTTGCAACTTCTGTAGGACGCACTGGGCCGGACCTATAGAATTTATGTGTCGATATCAATGCATAAGACGTCGATGAATGTCTGGTCCAGTCATCATCTATAAAAGGCCACCTAATTCTTGTATCCTTCACAAAAAATCTCAGTCTGAACTCAAATGTCTCCACTTCGTTGCTAGTGTTGTTATTGGGAGTGGTGGGATTCACCACCTCCTCCTCGCCGACTACCCTGCTGTTCGCCATCAGAAACTCACCTCCAAGCCGGTGAGAAACCACACCAACACCAGGCACCACCTAACCCTCCTAAGGGAGAGGAGCTGCCCCGGGACACAAGCCACCCAAAGGAGAGAAGCCACCACCAGAACACAAACCATCTATCAGAAATCCCTGCAAGCTTCAAGAAGAGAAGCCGTTTCTCTGATTCCAACATGTCACCAAGCCAATCTGGGAAACCACCCAAGGAAGAGAAGCTTGCCGGAGCACAAGCCACCAAGCCCATTTGGGAAACCACTCCAGGAGAGAAGCCACCACCAGAAGACAAGCCAATCAATAAAACCTGAACCTTCTCCAGGGAGAGACATTTACCCCAGTCCCAGGCACAAGCCACCAAGTCCATCAGGCAAACCACCAAAGGGAGAGAATGTCTCATTCTGAATAGTTACACCTCCTACCCTAGAAGGACTTTAGAAACCATCACATTCCCACTCCATACAATTGGAGTGACTGGTTAGTTATTTTGAGATTTTGAGGATAGTATGTATAATAAGAGCAGTTAGCCCGTGAGTGCTTGATTGTCTTATTCTTAGCATACGAGGTCTATATGTATCAAATACTTAACCCTATGTTTCTATTTGTGAATGGTGATTTCATATGAGTGCACTATTACTGTAGCTAGGTTTGTCTACCTTGTTTTCAGTAGATATATTTAAAATTAATGTTTATTGTAGACATAATATTAAAAGTACTTTTAAATCTGATCTCCTGTTTATGTTCTATGTTATATCTTTTATGTATAGCAACAGAAAATCACTTAAAGATATTACTATTCATTTTGACTGCATGGCAGTTAGATTTGTCGGCATGCAGTGAACCCACCCAGGAAAAAGATCAAAAAGCAAAGGGACAATAAAAGGATACATAAATTTTTGCAACTTCTACAATGATAACTAATGGTTAGACCCCAGGAAAATTGGAACCATGACGAAAATATTGAATGCCAATGACATTAATCAAAGCACAAAAAACCTTTAAACAGTATTCCTTGTATGAAGGCTTATGCGATATATATATATATATATATATATATATATATATATATGTTATATGTATATATACAATGGTAAAACTTATTAATATAGCGGTGGTCCAATGATTAAGTATTATAGATATATATATACAATAAAAACTAATAAATATAAATGTATCCATGACGGCATTTGTTAAGCTCATAAAAAATTCAGTCATTATGATTTGTCTCTCTTCCATCCGATTCTCTGGTTGATTCACAGGATTGTCAAATGATTCATCCTACTAGTGCACCCTTGGATAATGGAATGAAATTGAAGTGATATATGAGGTGCACTGTTTCACTTAGAAGATTCAATCAAATCTTAATACCAATCCTATCCAAAACATTCTTCCATTAATCTTATAAATAAAATATTTAAAACAGCACAAAGACATTAAGCCTAGTCGTCATATTAAAATTTAAAATATTATTTTAGTGTTAATTTGAAATCATTTAATATTCTCTTAAATTTACGGTTCTTTCTGCTAAATATGTTTCAAAATACAAAAGTCATCAAACTTGTTCATATTTTTTTTTTTGTTCTTCTTATTTATCAAAAACAGAAAATGTTATAAATAAATAGTAACCAAAACAGATTCATTATTTTTGTATGTGTGTTGCTTAAGCAAGTTGTACATTGAGACAAATGAAGCACTTCATAGTAAAGTTCATAAGTAGATGAATAACATGTGTAAACATAAGGTGACTTATATATTTTTTTACTTAATGGTGAATTTTTTACAAATTTAATGTTAACGTGATAAGATGTTTGTTTGATTTCACTATTACGTGGTCTGAGCCATTGTTAATAATTTTCTTGTTGTAACACGTTTAATTTAAACTAATTAAAATCAATATTTTTATTTTATATTTTAGAAGTTTTTTATTTTTTATTTTTAAATTTCAATAATGTCATATAAAATTCAAAACAAATAAGCATTTATCATCTTCAAAACTATTTAATTTCTTCAGTAAACGTAAAAAATAAATAATCAAAAGTTTCAATTTCAACCTGCACCTGGTGTGAAAGTCGAAATATCGTAACGCCATGTGAAATTTGACTTGATGGTATTTAGAAGAAGTGGATGTCATTATCACGAGGAAATTTAAACGATAATTGCACTGAATATAGCTTTGAACCAATAATTCAATATTACAGAGCATTTCAACTCGGTGGCTGGCTAACGGACCCATTTGAAACTACCACCGATTAAGATAAAGATATATTGGTGTGAGATGATTTTGAACAAACTGTTCTAGAAGAAACATAAAATGAGTTTAGATATATTTAGTTTTTTTTAAATTATTAAAAATACCAAAAAATAAAATTAACAAGGAACTATGACAAAGAACAATAATGCCATAATTCACTGACACATCTCACTCAAAAGTTTTTAAATATTTGTAATACCGTCAAGATCCATGTTATTAATTTTTTAAAAAAAATCTAATATTAAATACTATCTATCTATTAATATTATTATTTTACCTTAAAATTATTTTAATAAATTTTTAAACAAAACTAAACATAAGAGTCTATTGATGGCTAAATAAACAAATCTTCGAGGGTGTGCAAAGTAGGTAACTCATATGCAAAGCGATCAAAGTCAAAGAGAAACTATGTACTACACATTATAATATATTTATTAATCCCAAGTGGACTGTCCGCCACAAATATAATAACGCTTATTTAGAAAATAAAGAAAGTCATACGTGTAGGGGTGTAATCGAGTTGGTCGATTTGATACTTAATTTATAAACAGCTTATCTTGAATTAAAATCTTGAATTTTTAAACAGATCTCAATCTAATGAAGTTTACTTATTTTATATTTTAAATTCTACTTAAAACTAGTCGGGCTTCTGAACTCTTAATTCTAAACATTGTAATCACCTGATTAATAAAATAATTAACCTCGATTAAGCTCGTGAATAGTCGGAGTTTTCAGTATTGCAGAATTTTAACTCGAAGTGATTTGGTATCATCAACAATCAACTCTTGTTTAATTCAATATTTTATAAATCGAAAGTTTAATTAGTGTTAACTACTGAATGAGCCACACTTACACCCCTACATGCTTGTGAGAGAAACAACAGAAAAGCAATATAGGGACAAAGTCAGATAACACCTCAATACTCTTGGCAATTCAATATAATCATTTCAAATGAACAATAATGTTAATGACATCTATAGTTTTACATCCCTAACCCAAAAGTGATCCAGTCTATTCAACAATATGAACATTTACTTGAGATAATAATTTTCAGATATTAACTAGGTATCGTAAAGGGGGAGACATGTCTTTACCGCTTCTGACTGTTTACCCTGTGTAGTTAATTTTTAAGGTAAATATGTTTGGGTTAAGATCAACCACATCTCAGTTAATTAATAAAGTAGAAGCATTTAAAGATCAAGTTCGATAAAGATTCGAGATATTTATTGGTAAAGTTCTTAGTGTCCAGATGAAGTTCAAACCCCAAGGTCATGGTGCAGACTGTCATATGCAGAATCAAAGTATACATGAAACAAAAAACAAACAAAGAGAGAGGCTTGAAACATGGTAACACTCGCAAGAAAAAGCAAGTCTAATGATCAAACACAGTCTCAGGAGAGTCACTCCTTTGAAAGCAATTGTCATCTCCTTCGGTGCTGAGAAATATCACACCGACGCTTGTCTCCCAGATAAATGACTGACAATGGTCAACAGCACCACCACTCGATTTAACTAATGTGGTTTGCTCTATCATCAGCCAGACATCACGGTATACTTAAGAATACAAACTTTAAATGTAGAGTTATGGGATTGTTTTCCAAAGGAGATCATGACACTTATAAATAGTACAGAAGATGAACTAAGAACGCATGAACTATGAAGTTCTGTCCGTTAGTTCAACTACAGAATTTAAACAAATTATAAAATAATGATTTGAATTCTTATCCAAACCCAAGCCAAAATAAAACTATCGTCACTAAGATAAAAAAGGATAAGATCCAACAATTTCCATTACGAATGTAAATTATTTAATCAAATATAAGACAAACCAACATTCTTGGTTTATAGATACAACGCTGAAACTGATAGAGAGGTAGTGGTAATTTTTTAGAAACCGGGCTTCCTAGAAGTATGTTTATCTACTAATTCAAATGGGCAGACATTAATGCCTGAACCGTTTATCATTTATGTAGATGATGACATACCCCACACTAGTGAATCTCCCACATTTCATTTTTACTTTACGTTTGCTACAAGAATTAAGAGGCTTGGTCTCTACAAGATTTAATAGAATTATGTCCTATTCTTAACTCCCTTGAAGAACCTCACTTCACTCTACAGGTGATATTCAAATTAGATAGTTCATGTTACCTTCCACGATAGATAATAAAAGCAGAGGGTTTAACCTTACCACATGAGGCATCCAGTTTCATCATAGGAATCCAGACAAGAAAGATCCACAAGAGCAAATTCATTAAAGTCTTATACCTTGAAATGCCCTTTCGGTCCTAGATCTCGGGATCTCCGGCCAATCCAAAGTTGGGGATCCATCAGATCAACTTCTATTCATTTATATGCTTAGTCTCATTCCCTCAATGAATTTTCAACGAACTGCTGTCTCTCAAGAATAGAATGTGATGTTTCTGATTTTACATAATCTATAGAGATGGTAAACTCAATTGAAAGGCAGTTGTCGATCGGCACAGTCACGATAAATATGTTTTAGATCACTATCGTATCTTCGCCAGTTATACCAATAGTAGATCGATTATCATAGCTGATATCGATATTGAGCCAGCCACCTGAATATCCTTCGAAAGGGAAGTAGCTTATTCGAAATTTCTTCCCATTTATCTAAAGAACTGATTCCAACGGTTATGGCACAACCGGCTTATTAGGATTTCCATGAGACTACTTCGCTTCCCTAGTGTAAACATTAGAAGAATCACGGGACGGTCTTTAACATTTGATATCGGTCGAACACTGATAACCTCTCGCGCACAGATAATTTAGATACAATAACAACGTTATAAATGTGGTAAATTTACGACTCGCTAACGTTGATCCATGATTACCGGGATGAATTATCTAATTTTTAATAATCGATATTAGGTTATGGTCCGTCTGAAGGAACCATTATATTAATCGTAATCGCTTATTACTCTGGGTATTTCACTTGAGAAGACTTCTTTTACGGAGACGTGAAGGTTACATCAACTGGTGTTCTGACAATTCCAGAATTGTCTTTATCTTCCAAGAATGTTATCAACATAATGTGACCGACTTAGAACAGTCCAATCTAATGTTTTTATGAGTTTATCTGAATATAACATCAATAAAACATGTCTTTCATGCCAAACTTAATCAACATATTTTTAGTAGATATGATCATCATTATCATCATTATGAATAAGAGGTCTCATATATAAACATATACTTGTCACATTTATTGATTTTTAATACTTGTGACATTATAACGTTGTCAGCCTCCCATGCCATTGTTTCGGTGCTTGTTTTAGCCTTACATAAGGACGACTAATCCATGCATTCTCTTTCCTTTGTCGCTGAGTAGAAACCCTCAAGTTGCTCCATGTAGATTTCTTCATCTAATCTACATTAAGAAAGGCTGTCTCCACATCCATTCGCTATGATTTCCGTTTCTTAAGGCGTAAATCGCGGCACTATCCTTATGGAATTTATTCTCGCCACCGGAGAATACGTATTTAAAATATTTATGCCTTCTACTTGTTTCCTCATAGCCTTGATCACATACAAGTCTTACTTTCACTTTGTTAATTGATCCATCTACTTTCCTTTTCCTCTGAACACCCACTCTTGGAACTTAGGATGTTTACAACCTAGTGGAAGATCCACTAGTTCCTAAGTTTCGTTATGCATGGAATCACTCCCCACTCTTAATAGCCTCTTTCCACATGAGACCATCTCGAGTTCACTACCTCCTCAAAGTCCTGGGTTCCCTTCAAGAACATACTTAAGAAAATCTAGACCAAAAGATTTTTCTCTGGTCTTTTGCTCTTTGCCATGCCTAGGTTCTACTCTCACCATCTTGATCTTAAGTATTTTCATGAATAGTCTCAAGCACTCGCTTCAAATGAGCGTGCCTTTCTTTGGATTTCATAATGGAAACACATCTTCAAATAATGATGCATTTCGATTCCATTATCATGTTCGTGAATCTCTAGGATATTCGACATTCATGAATAAGAAATTCCGATAAGCAATACTGCTATGTGCATAATCAATGAAAATGTAATCAATAGTTTTTAGGTCTTATTTTCACCTTTTAGGTGGAGGAACCGCCACTTTGGTAAGACATCCCCACACCTCAAAGGCTGGTAGAAGGCTATCGTCTTCCATAACTCATATGAAGTGTTCTTCGCTCTTTTTAGGTACCTTATTCAAAAGGTAATTAGCAGATAAAATGGCTTCTTCCCACATGTTTTATGGTAGACTAGAATTCTATCAACATTACATTCACCATTTCCTTTAGGAGTACTATTCTTTCGCTCAACTACTCCATTGGATTGAGGTGGTCTTTTCTGCGTTTCTCTTCTTCATGTAAAATCCCATGTTGAGCACAAACATCAACAAATGGCGATTCATACTCACCACCTCTATCACTTCTTAGCACTTTAATTTTCTTGTTAAGCCGATTCTCAACCTCATTTTTATAGAGAATAAATTTCTCTATCACCTCATCTTTACTAGTAGGTACACATAAAAGTACTTGTGCATTATCAAGAAAGGTACAAATATTTATATTACCACCTCTTGTTTAAAATAAATTTCAAATCACATATATCGCTATGGATTAAGTCAAAAGGCTCAAGCAGGGTTCTTCAACACTTTAAAAGATGATTTAAGTTAGTTTTGCCTCTTAACACAAGTTTCGACTTATGTTTTGCATCAATTTGAAAAGTTGGTATATGATTTAAGTTAATTAATTCCCACGCAATGTATCATAATTAACATGTCCTGTCTACCATGCCATACTAGAAACTAAAGAATATAAATGTAAGTACTAGTGTTATTCATATCCGACTTGCACGATAGTCATTACATTAAGCTCCATGCCACCACTCATATACCTTTTCCGACATACATTCCACTCTTTGACAAAGCTTCAATTTATCTTTATTCAAACAACAATCGAAACTCCATGACTATTCAGCAATGAACTGTACACCAAGTTCTTGCGCATTTTAGGTACATATAAAATGCTGGTCGAGTCGACCTTCCTAGATGTCATCTTCAAGACCACTTTTCCTTGGCCTTTGATTTATTAAGTGACACAGTTCCCCACAAACATCTTTTCCACAGTCTCAATTGGTTCATAAGTGGAGAACATCTTCTTGTCCGTGCACACATGGTCAGTAGCACTAGTGTCAATCCACCATCCCTTAGGATTGGATTCCACCCACCTCGTAGATTATCATGAGAGGTGAATGTTAGATGCATCCTGTGTGATGCCATCAACCACATTGGCTTCCTTAGGGTTTGTTCCTCTTCGCGCTTGTAACTGGGCTTGCGGACCTCGATTCCCACAACTTGAAGTACTTTGAACTTTTACTTCTTAGAGATTCCCCCTTTAGGTTCAAGCTTACTGCCTTTCCCTTTGTTGTTGCTTGAACTTGGAACTTTGACCATGTTCCAAAAAGTTAGCCTTAGCCTTGCCCGGATTTTGTGCCCTTTTCTTCTCAAATCCCTTATTGTCTTCTTCAATAAGTCTAATAATCAAATCTTTGATGCTTATCTCTTTCTTTATGCTTGAGATAATTCTTTGAAGTCTTTTCAAACCAGAGGCAAATAATTATAGTGCAACTTGAAAAGTTTCTCATGAACATCTTGCTCTCAACATGTAATATCTCATGGAGATTACCCTAGTTCTTAGACTCATCACTTACCAGGCCTTGAATCTACCATTTGTAATCAAGAAATACCACACAAACTTCTTGGCCCCGACATCCTTGGTTTTATATTTTTGACTAGATTCCACAGCTCCTTAGCTATTTTCTTATATGAATACACCTTGCATAAAGAATCAAGAGCATTCATGATGTAGTGTTCCAATAGAAAGTCAGGATGCTTCCAAGCATCCACAACATTGATGACTTGATATCACGCCCATCCTTTGAGCTTAGGAGCATCTTTCAAGAAAGAATCTCACAAGATTCAAGGTGGTTAGGTAGAATAACATCTTCTATGGCCACCTTTTAAAATTAAGTCAATTGACTTTCTTAGTTTTTCTCCAAGTGAGACTAGAGATAGGTACACAGGCATCACCTAAAAGCCAGGTTATAGTAGGGTTCACTCTGCAGATGCGTATGGAACAACATTGTGTGAATCAAAGTCCATTTCTCAAGAAATTGTAGAAAATTTGTCAAATTTTTATCAAAACCAATTTCTAGAATAATTGAAAATAACGTGTTACAGAGTATTTCTAGAAAGACTGTGTATAGGAAACCCAAGATAGAACAAACCCTTTTAGATAGAATATTCACTTTCCAAGAAAAGAAATGGAGGGGCCACTCGCTTTTAGATTTACGGTAGTTGGTTTTTGAAAAGTATACGCATATGAAATTTTTAAAATTTATTAGAAAGAATCTAGATGGTGCTTTTTTTTAATTTTAGAATATGGTATAATTTTTTGAAAAGCGTCACCACATTGATTTTTATTTTTTATTTTAGATTTATGGTGTCATTTTGTTAAAGGATAACATACACAAATTTTAAATTTTATAACTCAATAGTCATTTTATTCTATATATTAATTAGGAACATAATGTAAAAACTTGTTGTTTTATAATATTGATATATTAAATTTTACTTGATAATTAGAACCATAATTTTCTTTTGGGTCTTTTCTTGCATCCATAAACCCATGAGAGTTTTTCTATAAAGCATACAATAAAATAATAAAAAATTCTTTGATATCTCCAATAAATAAATTTAATATATCCAATAATTAAGTTCATTTTTATCTAAAAAATAAAGTAAGAATTTTCATGTATAATAAAATAATAGAAATTTGACAAGAATAGTCCCTAGTTCTGGCCATCTTCTTAATTATTCACACATACCCCGATTAACAGGAATAATACTAGGTTTATGGGTCCTTTATCCTAACGGTTCTACCGTATGTCTAGTTAAAAAATGCAACATGTCACTATCTAATTAGCCCCCAAATTTTTTATTTTCATTTTTAAAAAAATTAGTTTTTTTAAACTAGCACTAGCCGATTTTGTAAGATCCGCAGAAATTCCACTTCGAAAAAAATCGTAATTTCCCGGTTAAACCCAAATTTTTCTAGATCTCGGCTGACGAAACGGATTTCACCGTTGGAATCGTCTCGTGAAATCTAGCTAACACGTCGAATTTTGTCGAATTATGAGACAATCGGAATTTGCACTTTTTTCGAGGCATCGAGTTTTGGGTGCCGTAAAACGACATTTGATGTGACGAAAGTCACATATAACATGTAATCATGTGACATAAGTTGCTTGAGTAGAGAGATGATGGAAATGGACGGCCAAGATAGTGCCAAATGCTCTAAAATTCAAGCTATGGACATGATTGGCATTAAATTGTTTAAATGATTATAGGACAAAAAGTGTATATTGTCATCTCTTACATTCAAAAGGAAAGAAAATGTGAAGGAGGGAACGGGTTCAGTAAATTTAGGTTTGGTTTTTAGGCAGAGTGAGTGACTTTTCTCTAGGTTTCTCGATGCATCCGACCGTCGAAATTGCCGACAGCATGAAAGCCGTTCATCGCAAATGAGCTTCTGCGGTACCGGTTTTTAGGAGTTTCACAAATTGGCGGAGGTGTGGGTTTTATCCTACTTGAAGTTACACTGTTTAAGTGTTTTGTAATGTTTCTCGTTGGGCTCTGAGGCCTTGAACTCAGTTGATCGGGTCCTAAAACTTGGGATCGGTTGAGAATTTTTGCCCATCGATAATCCGTGATCGTGGCTGGGTTGGTTTGGGTGTTTATTTCCATAAATTATGAAATAAATTGTGTATTGGTGTATGAGGCCGGAATGGCTATGGGATTTCAGGTTCACGGCGCGAAACCAAGATCAGGTGCTTATCGCGGAACAAAGAACCCAGGTTTACTGCTCATGTGAATAGTGTTTATGAAATATACTTGGGAAATGTGCTTGGTCGAGTAACTAAATTGAATTCGTGTTTAAGCACTAGCCCATGTGAGCTAATTCTTGTGTAATGTATTGAGAATTTATAACATGTTGTTGTGATTTTTAAATTATGTAAATATATGCATGAGATATAGTCGCATGTGTTATATATATTATTGTTAGTATAATGCATTTCATATGCAATCGAGTAACCTAGAAATTAGGTGTGAGTGCATGACACTAGTTTTCGAAAATCGTGCATGAAGGCGAAGGAATTTCACAGGATGATTTTCTCCGAGAATGGGGCAAGCTGAGATGGTCCTACAATTACATGTCGGAGGAGCCCATGTATTGTTTTGGAAGGTTCTCCAACACATTCGCCTCGGAGGGTAGTCCATATTTTTACCGACATTCGGTAGTGTATTTTCAAGAACAACAAGTTTTGTTTTGAAAACGATATTTTTCTCATACATGGCTTAGGCAGTGTGAGGGAGTCGGTGTGACCTCGGACATGGGTCGGGAGTCATTTATACATTCAAGCAGGATCAATAATTTGTTTGAATGGGTGTTTAAATTGGGACATTGCATATGCACTTAGGTGGGGAGTAACCCATTTAGGGTGATTCCACTACTGGGCGATAGCTCACCCTGTCAAGGGAACATATTTTTCAGGTACTGGGAGCGTTCGAGGAGACGACTCATCCTAGAGGCCGATTTAGAAGAAAGTCGAGTTGTGGCTTAAGCCATAAATAGTGTACATGTATTAGAACTCTATAAGTTTGATATATGTTGTATAAGGATAATTTATTACCTCTTGAAACTATTGTATATAGTTGGGATTTATTTGGATGAGTATTGGTTTATGGGCCCAAGTGGCCGTTTTTACTCATGTATATGTCTTCTGATGTCGATTGGGACAGGTTTTGTATTTGGGTAGAGCTCCTCGTACAAAGGAGACTCTGCTTGATTTTTGTGAATAGTGTCGGTTTACCCGACGTTCACGAGTATTCCACGGGTTGACGGGTAGTCAACGGACCCTCGGGAAATGGGGCGTCACAGCTTGGTATCAGAGCAAAGGTAAACGATTACCTTGGGAGCTCGGTGGGTGTAGTTATAAGTTTAGTCTTGATACAAGCCAAAGCTTAGTATAGGAGCCAGTGCTTAATACCTAGGGAGCTCGGGCCTGGGGCATCCATAAGTGAAGGAAACTTGGGCTAAGGCCATAGTCTTTAAAAGATAAGAACATCACCACTTGGTGTGGTTCGAAGGAGTTAGGTGAGATTACCTAGGAAGGCACTGACAAAACCAGAAACACCTATGTGTTTATGTGGTGATCATGTGAATCATGAATTGTTGTGTGAATGGTGTGCATAACATGATTTGTTATGTGTGTTGTGAGTGATTAGCACATTGATATGTTAGAAATTTTTTGGAGTTTTACAAAGAGTAAACTGAAAAGGAAAATAAATGAAATAAATTATAATAAATTTATTTTGGGTTTATAGGATAATGAAATAAATTTTATTTGGTTAGTGTTGTGATTAGGAGGTTTGAGGAAATACAAAATGGTCCAAATTGTTAAAAAAAAAAAATTGAGATAAAGAAAATTTATTTTCGTTTCTCAGAAGGTGTAAAACTAAAGAAATGAATAAAATAAATTTTTAAATTTATCGAGTGTTCGAAAACAAAAAAATCAGATATATGTATTGGGTATTTTCCAAGAGCAAATTATGTGAAAAAATGAAGAAATGAAAGAAATTAAAACAGTATCTGGAATGGGCGCATAAGAGATTAGAGTGAGGTCACGATACACCCATTGTATCGGACAGAGGTGCGCTTTGGACATGTTGGCTGAGAGACCGGGTCACACACAGCTTATCAGATTGCGGACATGGTGGCTAGAAGGGTGAGGTGTATTGCAATAAGGGAAGAATTGTATTGCAACTAAATGTGCAAGGAGCAGTCACAATACACCTAGTGTATCAGACAGCGTTGTTTAGTGTCATCATCATAAATATATCACAGAGGTTTCAGGCAATGGAATAAAACACACTATGTATTATTAAAGAGATGAGGTTGTCAGATAAACGTTCAACAAGGTTAACAACTGAAGATTACAATTTATGACTGTGGTCGAACACCACAGAACACTGGGTGGTGGCCACCTGGGTTTGAATTACATACACGTCAAAGCTACCACACATCACTTCACAAACCAGTCACTAATACGTCGCTTCCTGGCCATTAATATGTCAGCCGTCGCATAACTTCAGAGGTTCAACGTCGTTGACGATTACACCGGTGCCATGGAGCGCCAGCAGAAAGTCATTGGTTTAATATGTCCACCGCCATCCGCTTGAAATCGATTTGTTTAACACCGCGACATCGTCATGTGAACACTGATTCATCACTAAATTTCGCCAAAATATTTTTATCGAATAAAATAAAATAAAATTTTTCAAAAATGAAACAGATAAATGGGAAAATGGCGTGATATAAGAAAGACATATATTGATCCGATTAATCTCCGATACATAGATAATATGTCCCGTCAGGTTTTGAAAGTTTCTTAGAGATACTGAAATGGGAATTTAACTGCCATGAAACTGTGTAGATGGCTAGTCGAGGATGAGGGACATAGAGGCGCCCACGGGTATCGGGTCGCACAACCAAGATTGACCGCGAAGCCTCGGCGAAATTGAGGTATCACCACTGCTATCGCACGTAATTGGTATAGCATGTACTCAAGGAGGTCCTAGTAACCTCCAGAGGTTTAGGGCGCATCATCCTCCGAATATCTATGGGGGAGGGAGACCGAAGGGTGGTAGGACCGCTGTTCATGGTGCTGGGAGGAAGGTGTTGGGAGGCTACGGAGATTACCCGTGACGCGACTCGGGACCGACTAGCCGTGTCTAACCAGAGGGTGAGGCCTAAGTATGGTGGAATTAGGCAAGGACTCTAGAGACCTAGAGGCTATGACATGCGTTTCGTGAGCCGCTCATGTGCACTTTCCAGACATCATGAGATGCGAAGGCCCGAGTCTCTGGGAAATGGGCTGTGGGGCTTAAGGATCGTGGATGGATTATGTGGGCTGGGATTCACTGAGCTATCCCGCTTTGCTAATGATTACGTGGCCACAGACATGGCCAAGGTTACGAGATTCAAGAATGGGCTGAAGTTGTCCATTCGGCTGTGGATTGGGTAGGACTTCGCCTATTAGACATGGACCTCCATGGTTAGGACTGCCTTGACCATAGAGAGAGAGATTGAGGATGCTTAGAGCACTCAGGATGCGGGTGGTAGTATCAAGAGGAAGGAGAGTCAGTCTTCTTCTAGTTCGGGAAAGAAGCAGAGGGCTTCTAGTTCACGATGGTTCCAGAGTCGTGGCCATCCGCCGTGGATCTGATCGTAGTTGCGGTCAGCAAGGCAGATGGGATGTGCTATCATTGCCAACAGCCTTTGACATGAGGAGGGATTGGCCTCGTGAGACAGGATCCTGTGGTTTTGGGACAAACAAACCAATCGCCGGTAGACGGTGAAATGATACAAGATATTCCTCCATAGCCCTGGGTGATTGTGCAAGAGGAGCCACCTTAGTCACTGTGGAGCTGTGGCTGGGCACCTTCCATTGCACAAAGTGTGCCGAGAGGCCAAAGTTAGGGCCAAGGCAGCAGGACGAGCCCACGTGTGGGACGCGGAGTTCAAGGGCGTGTCTATTCCATCACACCACCGGCTGAGTCAACGGATCAGCCAGTTATATAGGGTACGTTTTTGCTATCTCGCCTATGGGCAAGAGTGTTATTTGATTCTGGTGCTTCACGTTCATTCATTGCTGCATCAGTTGTGATAGAGTCACGAGGCCGAAGTCCTCGAGGAGCTCTGATGAGTTCTCCTCAGGGATTAAAGTAGAATAGGGATTATAAGGTCGGGTTGCGAGTTGTAGATCTCGTGGACTCTACTCACAAATGGACCCGAGGATCATGGACATGCCGAGTCTCGATGTCATCCTCGGGATGGATCGGGCCGACAGCTTATAGGGTCGTTATCGATCAAGGGGCGTAGGAGGGTTACCGCCTACACAGGATCGCATCGTGGTATTTCGTGGGGACAAGCATGATATTTTTCCCTGCATGCATAATGAGTCCGTGTTTCAGTGGACGCTAGCGGGTTATTAGCGAGCCTTACCCTAGAGGAATTAAGTGAGACCAGACTTAGATCTACCTCGAGAAGGCGAGTATGAGGATGTTTTTTCGGACGAGTTACCGGGATTGCCTGCACACAGGTACTTGGTATCAGCTACACCCGGTACTCTCACCCATCTATATGACTCCGCATAGGATGGCACCAGCGCTTGAGCTGGTGTGAACCTCGCAGCCCATCTATAGGAGCTATTGGACAAGGGGTTCATTAGACCAAGCACTTCACCATGAGGCGCTCCGGTTCTATTTGTGAAGAAGAAGGACAAGACCCTTCGATTGTGCATTGATTACCGACAGTTGAACAGGGTTACGATCAAGAATCGGTACCCATTGCCTAGGATCGATGATTTGTTTGATTAGTTAAGAGGAGAGCTAGTCTACTCCAAGATAGACCTTCGCACTAGTTACCATTAGCCGAGGGTTGCGGGAGACAGACATTTCCCCGCACGCTTAGGACGCTGCTATGGGCACTTTGGGTTTATGGTGATGCCCTTTGGATTGATGAACGCGCCAGTAGCATTCATGGATCTCTCCCAACCCTATCTAGATCAGTTTGTCGTAGTCTTCGTGGATGACATTTTGATCTACTCCTAGTCAGAGTGGGAGCATGAGTATCACTGCTGGTGACCGTGGTTACGCTTGTCGAGAGACCATCGCTTGTACACCAAGTTCGTAAGTGCGAGTTTTGGCTCATCAGAGATTTTTAGACACGTGGTGCTCGCATCAAGTTGCAGCATGACTCTGAGAAGGCTGGAGGTCGTGATGAGTTAGAGAGGCCAAGTCGCCGATACGTGAGTTCTTAGATCGCTCAGATACAGAGATTCATTGAGGATTTCTCCTGATAGCAAAGACTTATGACAAAAGCTGACCCTAAGGAGGTCAAATTTGATTGGATGACCGATGAGGAGGCATTCCAAGAGTTGAAGAGGAGACTTACTTCACTCTCCTATTTTGATAGTCCCGCATAAGTGTGGGTACACAAACAGTATCAGGATGCCCTGCGCTTAATCGGGATGTGTTTTGATGCAGTCCCGGGAGGGTAGTAGCTATGGTTTCGCTTACTTGAAGAATCATGAGCAGAATTACCCCACACACGACTTAGAGTTGGCGACCGTAGTCTTTGCCTTGAAGATTTGGCGCCACTACTTATATGGCGAGGAGTTCGAGGTGTACTCAGACAACAAAAGTCTGAAGTATATTTTCACGCAGCGGGACCTCAATATGAGGCAACGCAGATGGATGGAGTTCCTAGAGGACTATGACTTCACTTTGCATTACCATTATGGTAAGGCAAATGTGGTGGATGATGTGCTCAAGCCGAAATCACCTAAGCATTGGCTAATATGTTTTCTGAGTGGCGGATGCTCGACCGTGGGATGCTTTAGCCATAAAGACAACGAAAGTGTGCCTGTGTGGTACGTTAGGGAGTTTAGTAGTTACTAACTTCTATTGAGCAGAGTGATTGAGTCCCAAGGGCGGACGCAGATAGTGTCCACTGCGGACCGAGTACAAATGTATAGGTGATTTTAGGGTCGGACCATCCACACGTGATGGTAGCCTCGGTATATAAGACGGGTAGTGGTTCCCAATTGATCGACGGAGAGTGAGATTCTCGTGGAGTTTAATCGCTTCTCGACGTATGCATCCAGTGGCAAGAAGATTTACCAGATCTTTGTCTCCAATACTATCGAGCTGGATTTAAGAGACACGTGACTTTATTCACGATGTCTCACTTAGTCACAGGTTAAGGCCGAGCACCGTATGCCAGGCTACTCCACCCATCGAGGTGTGGCTGAGTGGAAGTGGGAGCATCACGATGGATTTTGTGGACCCACTTGCCACTTTCGCACACCGCAGAGACATGATGCTGATGGGTGATAGTATACCGCTCACGGTTTAATACATTTTCTAGAAATGGTTGATGGCCTTCACATTGAGAATCAAGTAGTTGTACTATCTGAGAGATAGTCCCACTACATGGAGTACCAGATCCATAGTGCCTGATAGTGACCCGAGGTTTACTACGCACTTTAGAAGAGTTTCCAAAGGTTACGGGCAATACCACCGGGCCATGAGTACAACTTCTTCCACCCACTGCACAGACGGTCAGTCCGAGAGGACTATACAGTGTTAGAGGACATGTCATGAAAGCATGGCCCCGGATCATAAGGGTAGCTGGGAAGAGCATTTGCCCTTAGTGGAATTTGCCTATAACAATAGTTACCAGACGAGTATACAAATGGCACCATATGAGGCATTGTATGGGAGGCTATGTAGATCACTGTTATGTTGGACTGAGGTGGGAGAGAGCTCCATCACTGGTCCTGATTTGATTAGAGACACCTCTAAGAAGGTGAACTTGATACGACAAATAGCTTCCTCATGGCTCGTGAGCCTAAGAGCCATGCTGATGCGACGCCGAATCTCAGAGTTCGAGGTCGGGATCACGCCTCTCAAGGTGATGCCTAAGAGGAGTGGTCGCCCGTGTTTTTGCGGGAAGTTATCGAGGTTTATTGGGCCTTTCGAGACACTTGAGAGGGTAGGCACTGCTATGCACTGGCTGTCTTTTAATGCTTCAAGATGTCGTGTCCGTGAGGTATTTCACGCTCCATGTCTCTTAAGTATACCCGATCCAGCCTCATGTATGACCTGGGATGACGAGGCTGACACTTATGATCGTCGAGGAGGACCCGTTGTCCATTTTGATAGCCTTGATCGTGCCTTTACACGCAAGACCGTGAGGCGCAGTGAGGGTGCTATGGCGCACCATGATGGAGGAGCCAACGTGGAGAGCGAGGACGCAAATGCTACCTATCCCTTTTGTTTAGGGATGAAGGTAATATTTAGTCGTTAATATTTAATGACGAGTTTACATGCATGTATAGTGCACGCCGTATATGCATGTGGTTAGTTAGATTTTCCAGAATTTTTGACAAAATTCCTTTAAGGAGGGAGAATGTAAGACTTGAGAAAATTCCACTTCTCCGAAAATGGCAAAATCGTAATTTCGGTTAAAACCCGAAATTTTTTTAGATCTCGGCTGATGAAATGGATTTCACCGTTGGAATCGTCTCGCGAAATCTAGCTAACACGTCGAATTTCATCGAATTTCGAGACAGTAGGAATTTGCACTTTTTTCGAGGCATCAAGTTTCAGGTGCCGTAAAACGACATGTGATGTGACGAAAGTCACCTATAACATGTACTCATGTGACATAAGTTGCATGAGTAGAGAGATGATGGAAATGGAAGGCCAAGATAGTGCCAATGTCGGCAACCGCTATACGATCGGGCATTACGAAATCATAAATGATAATAGGACAAGTATGTAAGAGTGTCATCTCTTACATTCAAAAAGGAAAGAAAAACGGAAGGAGGAAACTGGTTCATTTAGCTTAGCTTGGTTTTTAGAGGAGAGTGAGTGACTCTCTCTAGGTTTCTAGGCGATCTCGACCGCGAAATTGCCTGGGACAAGCAAAGGAAAGCTAGCTCTACGCAGCAGGGCTTCGCGTGGGTACTGGTTTTTGTGGAGTTTCGACAAAACTCCTAGGGGCTTATCCTACTTGAAGTTACACTTTGGTTTAAGTGTTTTGTAATGTTTCGTTAGTTTGAGCCCTTGAACTGTTTGACTCCAGCCCCAAAACTCGGGACCGGTGTGAGAATTTTTGCCCATTTGTGACATCTCTGATTTGTTTGGGCCGGTTTTGGGTGTTTATTTCATAAATTATGAAATAAATTGTGTATTGGTGTGTATGAGGCCGGAAATGGCCATGGATTTCAAGTTCAATGGCGGAAACCGCATGATTGTGTTTGGTCGTGAAATCGCGAACCCGAGGGTTTCATCACCACGTGAATAGTGCTTTATGAAATATATTTTTGGGAATAGTTTGGTCGAGTAATTCAAATTGAATTCGTGTTTAAGCATCAGCCCATGTGAGCTAATTTTTGGTGTAATGTATTGAGAATTTATATAACATGTTGTTGTGATTTAAATTATGTAAATATATGCATGATGATATATTTGCATGTGTTATATATATTGGTTGAAATGGCATAATGCATTTCATATGCACCGAGTAACCTAGAAATTAGGTGTGAGTGCATGACACTAGTTTTCTGAAAAACGAGCATAGTTGCGAAAGGAATTTCACAGGATGATTTTCCGGAGAATGGTGTTGGGAGATGGTCCTACAATTACATGTCGGAGGAGCCCATGTATTGTTTTGGAAGGTTCTCCAACACATTCGCCTCGGAGGGTAGTCCATATTTTTACACATTCGCAAGCATTTCAGAACAACAAGTTTTGTTTTTAATGATATTTTTCATACATATTTAGGCAGGTGAGGGAGTCGGTGAGGACTCGGGACATGGGTTGGTCATTTAGACATTCAAGTAGGATCACGAATTTGCTTGAATGGGTGTTTGAATTGGGACATTGCATATGCACTTAGGTGGGGAGTAACCCATTTAGGGTGATTCCACTACTAGGCGATAGCTCACCCTATCGAGGGAACATATTTTTCAGGTACTGGGAGCATTCGAGGAGATGGCTCATCCTAGAGGCCGATTTAGAAGAAAGCCAGGTTGTGGCTTTGGTTTTGTTATGTACACATGTATTAGAACTCTATAAGTTTGATATATGTTGTATAAGGATAATTTATTACCTCTTGAAACTATTGTATATAGTTGGGATTTATTTGGATGAGTATTGGTTTATAAATAAAGTGGTCAAGTTTACTCATGTATATGTCTTCTAATGTTGATTGGGACAGGTTTTCTATTTGGGTAGAGCTCCTCGTACAAAGGAGACTCTGCCCGATTTTCGTGAATAGTGTCGGTTTTGTTCACGAGTATTCCGCGGGTTGACGAGTAATTAACGGACCCCCGGGAAATGGGGCGTCACAGATTTGGAGTTCAACAGATTTGTATCTTCCTTGCCTGAAACTAAGGACGCCAGAAGCTTCCCACGTATTAATTAACTCCATTTCGCCAAACTCAGCCTCTACAATTGTCACCACCATTTAATATTAAAATCAAAATTAGAGGATCAAATCACGAACCAAAACCATTAACAAAATCACTAATTCCACACCTTGTGACATAAACATGAGAAGAGGCTTGCCGGAGGCATCCATGAGGATGATCCCCCCATTCCGCAAAGCAAAGATAATTGTCCACCTTAAAACACAAATCCCCTTCCTCGAACACCGTGAAGCCACCGCAATTGAAACAAGAGTGACTCTTCCACACTCACAACCGCTGCGGTCACTTCACTAGGCTTCGCCTCCGATAAGGAGAGAGGGAAGAGGAGAGAGAGGAAAATGCTTTTTTTTTTTTTTTAAATTACAAATTATTGTGGATTAATTAGATAATTCACATGTGTCTAGAGAGGAGAACAAGGTCACATAGGGATTATTCTAACTCCCTTAGCCGATCCTCAGCTGGGCCTCTCAGACTAATATGATATAGGACCCTCAAACATGAGATTATTCATAGTTAAGAGCCTATTTAAAGAAAATGAGCCAAACTTGGGATTATTCAGGCAATTTCTCCTATATCTTAGACATTTTATATAATTAATTATAGAGAATAATATTTTAATATATTTTGTTTAGATAGTTTTGGAATAAAGTGATTTATTATATTTTCTTCTTTTTAAATAATAATCTATTTCTTCTTAATAGTTCAATTGTTTTAGAAATATATTTTTAGGTTGTAATATATATAAATACTTGAAAAATTTAAAACTCTTTCCAAATTAATTATAGAGAAGAAATATTTTAATATATTTTGTTTCTATAATTTTGAATAAAGTGATTTTATTATTATTTAAATAATAATCTTATAATTAATTTCCTATATAAGTAATTATAGAGAAGCATATTTTAATATTTTTGTTTAAATAATTTTGGAATAAAGCGATTTACTTCATTTTTCTTCAAATAATAATCTTATTTCTTGTTTAATTGGTCAATCTTTTAGAATAACTTTTTAGGGTTGTAATATTTATAAATACTTAAAATTTCTTATAAAAACTCTTTCCAAATAAATTCTAGAGAAATTTTTTTTTAATATATATATATATATATATATATAATTTTAGAATAAATGAATTATTATTATAATTTTAGATAATTTATGGGCTAATCAACCGTATCTTTCACAAGTGTTAAAAGCCATGATATTAATATTAAATTCAAATCCTACAAGTTTGAGCTTGTAGGTGAGTTGGTAGTTTAACATGGTATTAAAGCTTGATCTGGTAGGAGGTCCTAGGTTCAATACCTTCATTTGCAATTTGAATCCCATTTGATTATTTGAAAGTACATGAAGGACTCTGTTTGGTTTGTTTGAATCTTCTTGTGTGGGTATGGGGCCCCACGTGATGGAGGATGTTAAAAGGCATGATATTCATATTAATTTGATAATATTCGATTTCAAATGTATAAACAATTAATCTACTTTGGGGTCACTTTCAAATGTGTTTCCCATAGGTACCCTTTATGGTGTCAGTGGATAGGGTGACGTTATGTTGTAGTGACACCTTCTATTTATGGTGACTTATTATAAACGCTACCATATGTTTCTTGTAGTACTGATTAAGGATTGCACGCAAAGCCTTTCACCTTTGTTGAAAGATGATGTTATTTATTTTCTTCATCTTATATTGATGTAATGTGGGATATGGGTGTGCAGTGCTTTTAAGAGGGGAATCAAGGGAGTTCATTCCGAATTCCACTAGGAGTGATTAGGTTTCAAGAACGACTGTGGGTAGAGAGGGAGTCTCGTACCACATAAGACTAATTGTAAAACTTGAATCAGATTAGTGGAAATCCTTGCATCTGGGCATAGCCCCGTGGACGTAGATAGTTGTTGAACCATGTAAAAGCTTGTGGTGTGATTTTATCTTTTTTTGCATACATCTCATATTAGTCTTCAGACACTGGTCCCACAGGAGTTTAGATGTCCCGCACTAAAGTTCAACGCCATAGTCCTAAGATTAGGAAATTATGTGCAAGAACACACACGCATATATGTCAATTGGTATCAAAGCATGTCACTTTAAGTTACTGAGTGAGATCCCTGGATGCTAGAATCGTTTGTGTGTGAGTATTAGATGGATCCGATGAAGAACGAAATGTCCTTAAAATTAATTCCCATGTTTGCTTAATGATCAAACTAAGGATAATCAGATACACATGTGTATGTTTATCAAGTCACTGAAAATAGAAGTATGGGAATCCGTTGTATTAGGATGGACCATCCCAACCAAGATTAAAAATAGTGAAACAATGACCAAGCCTGAATCAGAATGGAAGTGTGAAGAAAGAAAGCAAATAATAAGAAACTACACTACTCTACAAAGCATTAATGTTGTATGGATGACAAGACGTCGTACTCATTGCCTCTTTAGAATTTGCCAACAAGCATGGAACATCCTCTAAAACATGAGATTAAGACAGAAAGATGAAGAAGGGAAGAAAGTTTATAGAACCCTAAAAAGGATTCACCTAGATGCCATGTAAGATCATGGAGAGACTCAAGACAAATCAACCGCCTAGAGCTTCACACCAATTATCATAACAAAAGGAGCTACTCCTCAAAGGATAGAGAGGATTGAAGCAAAATCATTAGATTGTTAGGTACACGGGTCCTATACCACTCTCACATGATAATCTGATATCTCCACAACAGAACATAGGGTGCAGAGTAAAGTGTTAGAGATGGCAGAGGAATCTTCCAAGTCAAAAGTTGTAGTCTTGAAGATTGTAATGAGTTGAAGTTCCTGCATCAAGAAAGACAATTAAAACCAAAGGTTAGCAAACCTTCAGGGAAAGAAAATGGAAAGCACTGCAGATGTCAGGTATTGAGAAAAGAGCTAGGGGACCTTTAAACGAACAACTAGTCGTGAATCAGTGATCTCTGTGGCGGTGGAAAAGGAAGAGTTATAGTTTTGGTCCCTTTATAATTCCAAGGTTGTCCAAGCTAAAGAATGTTACTTTTGAAGGACTTACAAGAACTGATCGCTTTAATCCAAATGGCAGGATAAAGATCTACTAGTAAAATTAACAAAGGAAAGTGATGCAAGAGCTTCTACAACAAACATTAGGAATTCGACCTTCGTTATGGAAAATTTGGATTCGAGAGGTTGTGAAACCTTAGAGACGTTGTGCCCAGATTTCCGAGGGTCTTTTTTTTTGCTTATGTACAAGTCTCGCTAAGTGAGAGAAATCTTTGTCTCGACAGAATACCTCTATTGCTCTAGTGCCTTTGTCGTGCATGCATCCTAGTCACACACGCATGCTTGTCGTGCGCACCTGGCTCTGTCGTGGGCGACATAGCTCCTCTTCGTGGGCTACAAAGCACCTCATCACGCCACAAGAACCTCGCTTTGTTGGCGACGCGAACGCTTAATTCCCACTTCGTGACATAGAGCGCTTATGTCACAACATGAAACCTTATGTCCTAAGATTTTCTCGTTATGACGTGAAGAATATTCTGGTCGCGAACATAAATTCTCCCCATGCCGGATAACCCGCTACGACATAATAACATTCGCCGCGACAGGAATTTCCTTCCTTAGGCAACGAACTCGCCGCGAAGATAAACTATTCGTCGCGACAAAATTCTCCTTGTCTAGCCAACTCAGATGGCGGCATAAAATACCGTACCAAAATTTTTAGAGAATGAGATGGTGGAAATTTGAGTAAGAAGTTGAGAAGGTCGAGAGTTTATGAGAAAGGCGCCTTTCGCCAAAATTTTCTATTTATAAGCCAACTGGTTGATCTTGCCCTACATTTAATGTCGCGACAACATTGCCCTAGGGTTTGTTTTATCATTAATGCTCTTTCGCAACAAACAAAATAGTTGTCCTGACATAATGTTAAAATTTTTTTAGAGATGAAAGCTGTCTAATTGCGCCGACACATAAAAATATGTTGTGGATATTTCCTTTAGTGCTCTTTGAATTTATGTCGCGAAGACCGAGTAATCAGGTTGCAACATAAACTTCCTTTTCAATTTGCTTCCTAATTCAAAGTGTGTCTACCACGTTAAAAAAGTATTTTGCGACATTAATCGAAGTTTTCTGAATTTTTATCTTTCTCTTTCTTCTCTCATAAAACATTCAAAGCAACCTACATATACTCATACTCATTTGAACATAAGTATGAACACTTATTCAAACTATCAAAATTCTTCAATTCAAGTATGAACACTCATCTCATTTATCTAATATGTCTTTTCCCTTGACTTAAATATTTTATTCAAACATGCTAAGATTCCCCCAAACTTCAGATATGCATTGTCATTAAATACAAGTTTAGGGAATTAGAATTACTCCCCCTTGTGGTCATTTTCTGCATATTTTCTTTTTGAAACAGTGTGCTTCTTAATAAGGATCTTCTTGAATTTTTGCTTCATTGTCTTGAAAATCAACAATGACTAACATAAACTACTAACAAATTAAACTAAAACATCAAATACATAAAATTCTACCGAATCAATTAAACTATTTAAAAAACTTAAAATTAAAATTCATTGGCTGCCTCCTAAGAAGCCGCCGCTTTAATGTCCTTAGCTGTGATACAGGCCAGAGGTCTTCGCCTCTAGTAATTCTATGTTTGCTCCTCTAGTCTAAGCTATTCTTCATTAAACTAGTTTCTAGGCATGCTTTCATTCTACACCTTTCGTTTCCTCGTAATTCATCATCGCCTCTCATCGTAGTTGGTGAGATCTTTTGGATTCGATCTCGCATCACTAGGAAATGCATTTCCGGGATTAGCTTTTCAAGGATAAGGTTAACTGCCCCACTTGAGTCTCCAAAGTCTCTCATCAGGCATTGGTATTTGCTTGAAACACAATTGAGTTTGCTTGAAATTTTCATGTCAGAAATTCTTTTCAAGGCATTCAAACCCTTTGTTTTCTCTCGACATGAAATGAAGCATATGATCTTTAAAGGATCGAGTCATTTTTGACATTGATGCACCTCTCTATTGGGTCCCTCTGATGCTGTTGTTCTTGGAACCTGGGCTGAGCATAAGCTTGCTGGTAATTTGGCCCAGTCTAGGCCCTCACGTGTTCCTCCACCATGCGAAAAGTTTTCACGGTTCCTCGTCGGTGTATAAGTAGGTCGGAAAGTCAAGCTAGGCTTGAAGTGATAACTTCTTTGCTCATTCATATACTTGGGCTCCTCAACTTGGTAGGGGTCTCACAGCTTCTTCTACTCTTCTTCTACTAACTCCCACTTCATGTGCAGTGTGCATTCTTCTTTCATTGTTTCCTAGTTTGTTCATCACTGCATCCAGCTTTGCTTCTATGGCTATCATTCTGTCAAGCCCAATAAGACCATTTCCTTTCAACCTGTTGTTGCTCCTTGAAGCTTCAGATGGAGCCTTGTAGTTGCATTTGGAAAGGTCTTCAATCAGTTGCCATGCCTCCTCTGCATTCCTTCTTTGGGAACGCCCGACAAATAGATGCATTAATTATAAATTCTTGAGGTATAATTCATAGCATGATAGAAAATATCCATCTGAGTGGTCAGATTTATTCCATGCATAAGACATCTTTTCAGCAATCTTTTGAATCTCTCCCATGCAGTGTAGAGGGTCTCATCTTCCCCTTGCTTGAAGACAGTTATTTCTCCTCTTCTCTCAGCAAAGGAGAGCCGGGAGGAAAAACTTGCTCATATAAGCTTCCACCACTCTTCCAAGTGTTCACCGATCCCACCGGTAATGAATCAACCATGTTTGCTACCATCTCCTACCAGTGGAAGAGTCATAGCCATTACTTATGGTCTCACCCCATTCAGCCTTGATCAGGTTGGCCATCCTCATGAATCTTCCCATATGCCTACTGGGATCTTCACAACATGTGAGGGTGACCTCAGAACCGTGTTCCCGCACTATAGTAATCAATGCCGGTTTCACCAAAATTGTTTGCCTAAATTGTTATTCCATCAGAGTATTCTTGATAGTAGGCCTCCAAAAGTCCCCATAGTATTAGGGCCTCGATTTCTCTACTCTTCTTCTTGTGGAATAGCCAAAACTTGTCGATAATCTAATTCTCCCACTATGTAAGTGTGAGTGATGGATCAAACATCAACACAAATTCTATAATTGTTATTACCCAAGGATTATTATATCTAATCCCAAAGAATAATGCCAGCGAAACTTGTTTGTTATATTTCTTGCAATTATAATCGGGATTAAAAGCCGCTTCTTAAGAGTAGCTGAATTCTTCTGGTTTTGATCCATGACTCAAGTGTACGTGCCGAACAAGTAATAAAGTGGATTTAAGTCCATATCGATCCCACAGAGATCTCAAGAATTCTCAACTCAACTGCCCCAATACCTGCTCTATACTATTTGGACTATGATAGGCAATTGATATATTCCTGCAACTTTTAAACTATAAAAGAATAAAAAAAGTGTAAACTAAGAACGAAATGAAACAATGCTTAAACTAAAAATGTAAAAATTAAAGAATGGATCACGCTATTTAAAGGAATGCATTGAAAATACAATTTATTGTAGCATCAATTCCTCGCAGACAACTCTCAGAATCTCGCTTCATGAACCTCGGGATAGAACTGGCCCACTCAAGAAGGTAATTCCCATGTGGATCTCTCCTTAACGACACATTTCATCATTTTTCCACCTCCTGCTTCTTTCAAGACAGGGGATTAGATAACTACTTAATTCGAGTTGCCTTATTCTAGGTATTTTTCTTTTCAATACTTCATACCTGTAATATGGATCAGAAACCTTAGCTCCTAAGACATAGGCTAAGCATGGGTTTACACTATACTGGTTTCTCATCCTCAAAATTGGAACAATTCATTATTTCCTTGATTAGATCCTTGCTAACACGGGATTGAACTCACTGTTCGAATCGAGGTGAACTCTCTGCTCATTTTAATTGATAAGTCATTCAACTCATTCCTGCTTCAAGTGAGAAGAAGATTTATCAATTAGGAATTCACAAAGCCCATTAGGATCCCCAATATTAGGCTCGTATACCCTTGAGAAATCATTCAATACTCAGAATGCCTCTCAGGTCACTCGAGGGCCCCGAAATCGTGAGCATGAAACAATCCTATTACGTGCATAGACACCGATATTTGATCAGATACAAAATAAACAAACCAAAGAAGGGTGATTCAAGACCAAGTTCGCAGACTATGATAAATTTATGTAGGAAAGATAAATTTAACAACAGAGTAGATTCAAAAGGAAGCCTGGTTTAAATTACTTCATTACACTAACTAAGAGCTCCCCGATCAAAAGGACTATCAGAACTGAACTGAAGTTTGAATTCCAAAATATGTTCGACTTCAAACGAACTGTGCAAAGTAATTTGAAGAAAATAACATTCTGCATTCAGCTTCAACTTCAACAACTAACATCCAGATCTAGAAATTCAAATGAAATAACAATCTACTCTAATCTAATCTAAAATAACAACAAAACAAAGAAAAAGAAACAGAAAATTAAAATACACGAGCCTTCGCCACCTGCACTCTCTTCTCGAGCCGCCAAGAGCCGCTTCCTTCAAGAGCAGCTGCGTATTTATAGGGTTTGAAGTTGGGTTCCAACTGATGCACCTATTTTGATTTCAAAATAACTGCCCATTTGTTTGTTCATGTCGACCTACTCAGGTGTTTGACCTTGACTCGATGTCGCGACCTCTTCACGCCGCGATTTCACCGCTCGCTTATGAGTCGCTTTCGATGTTCTTCACTTCAATCATACGCCGCGATCGCTTTTTTTCTATTCGTCAGAAAGGGTGGCTTTTATCCGGTCGCGACTTGCCTTTAACACCCCTTTGAATTGATGTCGCACCGCTTGGCAACGACGCCGCGACCTTCTTTCCTTGTAATCGGCGTCGAATCCACTCGAATGACGCCGCGACTTCAATTTTCTGCGTTGTGAGCTCTTTTGAGGTAGCGACTTCAATCATACGTCGCGACTTCAATGTTAATGGCGAGCTCTTTGATGTCGCGAAGCTTTTATTTGGTCAGACTTTTCAGCATCTCTCGATTTGATGTCGCGACAATATAAATGACGCGGCGCATTTCACCTTTCTCAGACAGGAGCTCTTTTGAGGTCGCGATCAATCATACGCCGCGACTTCAATGTTATACTTAGAGCTCTTTTGATGTCGCAGGCTTTTATTTGGTCGCGGACTTAGTCTCACGATCTCGGGATTCGGCGTCGCGACAGTTTCAAATGATGTCGCGACCTCCATTCTTATCGCTGATGTCACCATCGAAGGACGTCACAATTCTTTCTTTGTAACTCGATGTCGCGACCACCAATGACGTCGCTTACCTTGGTGTTATTCTTCATTACTCTGGGCGTCGCATCAAGTCCTTTCTTTCAAAATTAGTTTCGCGAATTTCTTTTACTTTAGAAGGTCAGTTTCAGGGTTTTGAAGACAGCTCCTTGTCGCGAATTTCATGGTGGTATCAATGACATCATTTATCTTGGTGTCAGCGACATCGAAATGATAATACGATATGAACTTTCATTTGATCAGTTTCTTTTAATCTTGACCAAGTCATTCTTTGTCTCAACTTCTTTCTTCAAGTCACGACTTCACTTGTTCATTCTTCAGTTTCTTCTTCAAAGCCAAATTTGTTGATGTCGTGACTTGAAATTGATGGAAACTGCGCTTCCTATCGCGACTTAAATTCCAGTTTTGACTTCAATTCTGCAACAGGCTGATTTCTTATGATTTTTGCTAAAATTTGATTTTATGTCAGATTTTCCTCGCAAATTGAATTGAGTCAATTACCGGGGCCGCAGACAATTCAACATTATTCCTCATTATAAACTCGAAGAATGGATTAAAAATCTAATGGAGTTTTGACTCATCAACAGCCCGCAATATTTCTCTCTTTGATTTGCCATACTGATCTCCGCACTAGTGATTCTAAGATTCCGCATGGCCTCTCAATTTCGTTGTCTGTGAGGCAAATGTGACCGCTTTGCTCTCTATGCATTAAATTCTTCCTGAAAGTAGAAACACATTGAGATCAAATGGAGTCAGTGAGATAAAAAATTATATATCTATTTAGGCTTCCAGAAATGACAATAGCTTACTCAACCCCTACTATTAAAGCTGATTTTTTTTTTCCCAATTTTTTTTAAAATAAAGAAAAATGTCCAAATTAGCAATTATCTCTTTTGTCAGAATATCGATTTTTAAATTCCTTTGATCCCCGACAAAGACGCTAAAAACTTGTTGACCAATTTTTGTATAAAGATCAAATTTCCGTTTACTCTACCCAAGACTATTACTCTAATCCTCAAGAGTGCAATCAAAACTTGTTTAGACCAAATGTAACTTGTAGTTCATAATAAAATGGATTTGTCAATAATTCATTGAAGATTTAGTTTGGTCATACGTCGCAAGTGCAATGCTACAGGCCAAGTAATAAAAGTGGACCTATAAGTCCTGACATCGCTCCCAATGAGATTGGAAAAATTTAAAGTTCAACTACCCTAACTACTCAAGTTCCACAATTATTTGAAACTCCCATTTCCTAAAATTTTCAATAACCTAACTAGAATTCTACTATCTAAATTTCTACATCTATAATAAAAGGAAAATTTAAAATCCTAGACCTAAACTGGACTCCGAACTGCATTATTAATGAAGTAGATACTGGATTTCAATCGTTAAGTGAAATTATCAATTCTACAACATACCTAATTCTATTATATCATGAATTGGAATCTAAAAATTGTCAAAGAGGCAAGATAGTATAGTTTGGATTTCTCCTTTAACCATACATTTCACTGATTAGATAGTCATGTTCATTTATGAAACATGTGTCTAACCAATGACAAGTAATCAGATTTTCTTTATAAAATCTGGGTAATTTTCTTTTCCAATAATCCATACCCATTTCTTATGACTCGTGATATTTCGCTCAAGATAAAGCATGGGCGATTTCTACAAGATGAATGATGGCTCATCCTTGAGATCTTAAAGAGTTCTCTCTTTTCTTGATTAGATCTAAGCTAACACAGGATCAGACGCCCCTCCGCACTAAGGAGATATCTCTAATTGATTAAATTGATAGATCACTAAATTAATTTCAAACCATGAGTAAATTTATGATTTATCTAACTAATTCGAGCTTATTAGTTCTTCAATATTAGTCTATCATACCTCAAGTAACTGCATCCATGCTCTCAGGAATCTCCAACTCTATGTCACTAAGAGGGCCTCCTAGAAATCAGAGTCAGATAACTGTCCTTTTATGGGTATAAGTTACTAATGTTGGGAACACCACTTCACGAACAACACTATTCAAATAAACTTAAAATTCTCAACTAAGAAATCTCTTTCTAATTCTCAGTGCAGCATCTATAACTAACATCAAATCTTTCCAAAGGAAGTTGTGTTTCGAACCGAATCACAAAGGAACATTGAAATACCGATAAGGAAATTTCCAATGCAATCGTAATCAATTGAAAGCAGTCGAATTCCAACTTATCTGTATCATTAGATTCAAAGAGTAATTGGAATTGATCTTCAACAATTTAGCTCAACTTCGAAACTTCTAAACAATTCACTATTTCAAGTCCAGTAAACAAATTGAAATTCTACGTTAAATCTAATATACGAAGAAAAGAAAAATAAAAGAAAACAAAAGAAAAAGATAATACAAAAGAGTCCTCGCCCCCATGCTTTGGTTTACCCGACCGATCGCTCACTTTCCTCAAATTGTTTCTATTTATAGAGCCCCAAAAGTATGGGCCCTAAATTCGAGGTTACGTTGTGGATCCCCAAAATCCTGTCCCGTGATTGTACTCCTCATCGCACCTAAAAGTGCTGTTAGTGGCAGAGTTTTAATTCTTTATCGAGGTCTTTGTCAGAGCATGCAAGAGTCTATCGTGACCCGCCTTATGCAGAATCCTTGATTGAGTTGCGACAAAGTTTCCTTTAGTCGAGATAGTATTTCTTTCTTTAGCATATTTATTCTTTCAAGAATAGAGTTTCCTCTCAGAGCGGCGTGATTCTCTTTGGCTCTTTAACAATTCTTCCTATAAGGTCCTGGCCATTCCCATTCGATTCTATGTTGCGATAATTCATGTGTGTTTACTGAACAGCTTATGTTAAAAATACTGACAAATGTGTTGCGACATTGTTTATGTGCAGCTTCCTTCTGTCTTGTGTAGCGACCTAGTTTATGTCAAAGGAGCAGTATTTCCTCGCTTGTTCTTGTTGCAACAATGTTTCTTGTATTTATCTCTGTCGCGACTGTGAAAGTCCGCCACGATGTGCTCAATCGCCACTTAACCCGATTTCCTTACAGCCCCATTTTGATGTTGTGACATAGTCTCTTGGTGGTAGGATGTTTTCTTTAGTGACCAAGCTTTATGTTGTATAAGACTTTTTGTATTTAGCTTCCATCTGTGTCGCAACCCGCTTTGTTAGTGTTGCGACAAGGCCTCTCTTCCTTGTGTTGGAATCTTTGTCGTGACATAGAAAAGCCCATCGCACCTTGTTTATTCTGAGGTTCAAATTTTTATTTCTATGTCGTGACCTTAAGATCCCTATCGCGACATCGAAACCTCTCTTCAGCTTGAAGTATGTCACAACATTGAATTCTTTTATTGCAACCAGGCTAGTTCACAAAGTCAACATCACTTGTTGCGACTTTGTTCTCTCGTCAGACCGTAAACCTTGTCTTTTTTCAAAGGTCGCGACATAGATTGTCTTGCCGCTGATAGAGGTCTTTCTTTGCGTATTCTTCAGTGTCTCAAACAAGCTTTTCCAAGTTGTAAATAATCATTGTCGCGACAGAGAAGATTCTATCACATATGATTTTGCTTTATATTTTTCATTACGTTGCAACATAAACCGATCTGGTTTTGTATTCTTCCTATATTGCTCTTTAATTTCTGCAACACATAACATAATTTGTCGCGATAGAATTTCTGCCTTCTTCCTGTTTCCAATGTCGCGACAGGAGCTTTTATGTCGCGATAGGTTCTTCCTGGTGTTGACATCCAGCTGAAAAACCTTGTCGCAACATTAACTTTCTTTGTCTCATCTGACTTGTTACATTCTTCCCATGTTCTTTCGCGACACGCTATCTTTTGTCGCGACATAACTCTTCTTCTATATTCAGTCCTTTGTGTTGCGACGGAGGAAATATTGTCATGATTGCATTCCTTGCTTACTCATTGACGCTTACGTTATTACGTAACTCGCAGACATAGATTGTTGCAATTTCTCTTTTTCTCTTTCTTCTTGCTGAAATTTTCCTTTTTGAATTAAAAACTCAGAAACACAAAGTTAGAATAATCCATAATTTGGCATTCAAACAGATTTAAATATAATAAAAATAAGTCAAATAAAAATAGATTAAAATGTGACGAGTTTAAGACTCAAAGCCCTAAAGGTGAGAGATGAAGAGTGAAAGAGTAGATGGGAACAAGAGAAAGACAATTGAGTGAAGCACCTCAGGGCAAGAGAAGATGTTTTATCTCATATTTAGCTCAAAAGAGATAGTGAGCTAATAAAAATCATGTAAGGAAAAGAAGATGTCATGGAGAAGAACTTGATGCAAAAGATGATGCTTTTGGGTACTTGTGCCATGAAACATTAGAAATAAGTGGGGCATCATAGAGAAAAGTGGATAAGGAAATGGAGGCACTTAAACTAAAGGGAAAAAATGTTGGACCTGAAGCTTAGATATGATCAACTACAACCTAATGGGAAATGTACTCTACCCAGGTGAGCTCTGAGGGGAACCCCGAACCCTATCAGCGTGAGACAAATGATCTAATCACGCAATAGCCCTTTCCATGGAGTGGTCTGCATTCAACAGAAGTGAAGAAGGCAGTAGGTTCAAGCAGCCACAAGTCCAGATTCCTGAGTTCTCACCTTTTGAAGCTTGTTACAAGTTTAAACCAATGAGTTTGCATTCCTCCAATAGGCATAATAGAAGAAGAAAGTAGCTTCCCTTATAGTTCTTCTCCCTTTTCCTCTCTATAACAAGATGCCTGCACTTAATACTTCAATAAAAATAAAAATAAAAATCGCAAAATTGGTGTTCACTCTCATTTTCGTAATTTCATGTTTATCGTCATTTCCTTCTTTGTGTTCAATAATTAGAAATTGATGATATTTAGTAAATAGCTTTACGAATAATGAAGAACCCACTTTCTTGGTTTAAATTGTTGGAATGGCTGTGAACTACTGGTATACTTGGAATGATTGTGAATTGAAATGTTATTGTGTGTTAAGCTTCTCTGAACTAAATGGCCTAATGTAAATAAGCTTTGCACTTGTAAAATAGCATAGCAACATATTTAGGTACCAAACAAGATTTTTATAGATGAATTGGGGTAGGATGCAATGAACTGAAAAAGAAAGTTTTGGAGATATTGATGAATGTAAGAGCTAAGAATAAGGAAGATTACAAATTAATTGATGGAACAAATATGACTCGTAATTATATTTTGTAAACAACTTAGTTATTATGAACCCTGATAAACACTGCACATGGTCAAAAGTATATCTGAAACAGATTGTGCTAAAGATCAAGGACATCTTCTAGGATCAATAACAATTAAATCTCCAAATGTCCTAGAACTTGTTAGATTATTAGTCAAGGCGAAATCCTAAGCTATACCACTACTGTGAAGTGATATGTGCCATTCTTGGAATATTGAACCTTTCAAAGCCTACCTTATTAATATGCATAAGATACACCTTAATTCCTATTTGAGCTAATAGCCTACCTCATCATTGTCCAACAAATGAAAACTTAGGACCCTCCCTTGAGCATAATTTACAACAAAGAACCTTTATTTGCCTAGATTACATGACAAATAATACATCAATGATGGAAGAGGACAAATTTGGGGGGAATATTATTTTAAAAGTACAAAGGGAAATGATATATGGGTTGAGACAGAAAAAATCAATTGAGATGAGAAAGGATGAAAAGAATGAGGAAAAGAAGCTATGTAAAGAAAAGTGTCAAGGTGGAATAAGTTTGGTCTTGTAACCTTCCTCCCTGGAACAATTAAGTCTTTAGGGGTGTTCAACATCTAGTACCCTAATGCTAATTGGTATGGGAGTTACTGACCCAAAGTTCGTTAAGGGTGGTAGAAAGCTTAAAAGGGCAAAACATTGCACTATTCCAAAAACCCTGATAAAAGATGAAATGTAAAAAGCTTCTAAGATAAGGAAGAGAGTTTACAATGTGAATGTGGTCAAGAAAGACACTACAAGAGAGTATGTAGAAAGATGCACCAAAACAAATGGGGAAGTTAGAGAGTTGACATGAAGGAAAGTCAAGAATGCATATGAAGGTATATGTCAAAAATGAATATCTTGGTGAATTGAGCTCAAATTGTCTTATTATCTACTCCACTACTCAGCCTCACATTCTTAGCCTAAAAGACCTAATTGATTCTGAAGGTGGTATGTGCTTACATTAGTGGAGATTAATATGACAAACAAGGATATGGGACTTTAAAGAATAAAGAGGCTATACTATCCGGAGTAATATCCCGTAAGATTAACTAATTCTGCCAAGGAAGAAGAGAGAAGACACATCACACACCACAAATCAAGGTGGAATAATCGAATTATATACAATAGAAATTACTTGGCATTTTAGTGAACTTAATTAAAAATCTTTCTCCCGATTATAGTTTGGAAACACATTTAGAAATAATTTCACAAGTACTTATACTAAATTGTGTGGATTCTACTTAAAAATGTCCTTAAAAATTGAGAGCTAAATTATTTGAGGACAAACAACTTTTTTCTTTTCTTTGCTTTGGGGACAAGCAAAACTTTAAGTTTGGAATTTGATGAGTCCTAAACTCATATATTTTTATCTATTTTTCGTATAATTTTAGAAGTTTATAATTCATGTTAATGTGAATTATGGAATTAATGTTCAACAACTTTGTTTTATAAGTTTTTAAATGAAAATGAGATAATTTTAGCAAGAAAAGCAGAAAATTGGCCATAGCAGAATTCTCTGTCGTGACACAGTTTCAAAATGTCGCGACAGAATCCCTAATGACAAGCAAGAGTTATGTCTCAATAAGGATGAAGCTGAACTCAAGCCAAATGTAGACAATATGAGGCATTTGATGACTGATTTGATGAGGTATGATAGCTGATTTATACGACAAAGAAAGAGAAGTTCTAAAGAAGAATGTCGTGGATATCTATGACTCATTTTGCGATAGTAACTGGGCACATGGAAATGAAACTCATGTTTGGCCATCTCACAACTCGTTGTGACATAAAGAATTGAAGATAAAGTGTAAGAACTCACACACAAAAGACAACTATGTGCAGGCGACACAAAATCCATAGTCACTTTGAAGGGCCGAAACTCTATCGGCGTGAGAAATTTATGTCGCATTAAAATAGCAAAACAATGAGATGATCAAGACAAATTTCCTAAGTATAGAATTTTCCATGTTCACGTATATTTGCCTATGATAAGAATAGCGTGCATCATATGTCGACAAAAGACAACTATATCGTGACACAACATCTCGGGAGTCGCAATGAAAGATAAGAACACTCTATCGCGGACAGAATTTTGCTGTGACAAACACAAACATGAGGGTGAAGTGAACTCATATACGTAGACGACTAGTGCGTCGTGGACAGAAGAAAGGCAAAAGAAGGAAAATATGACTTTTTGTCACTTAAAATAAAAATTAATGAGTAGAGATTTTTGTCTCAACAGAGAAGTTTTATGTCGTGACATGAAATGGAAGAGACGTGAGACCAACCAAGACAGATATGTCGTGACAAAGACTTCAATGTTGCAACAAACAGTTTAGCCAGCGACCAGAGTGAACACGAAATACACAAGAAAGTCCGTCGCAAGCTGAAAAAGACCAAAGTAACTGAGAAACTCCTGTCATATAAAATTCTATGTCACGACACAAAGTAGTGCAGTAGAAAGAAACTTAGTCACGACAAAGAATTTGCTGTCGCGACATACTATTCATGTATTCAAGATGCAAGGTATTCAAGAATTGTAGCAACACAAGAAAAGCTTATTTGACATAAACTTAATAACCTCAGAACTATGTCGCGACATTGCCAATCATGTTACATAAAAATTCGAGAAGAGAGCATAAAGATATGTCGCGAGCAGAAACCGTATGCCACAACAAGATGCTGGTGACAAGATGAAACTTTGCTGCAACATAACTCAAGCGCGACAAAGTTATTAATTGGGTTAGAATTTTGGGATTCACAATATGTTTTAGAAGTGTGTTCATCTAAAATCTATAAATAGACACATCAAGGGCACTGTGCGCAGCTTCCGCAAAATCAGGAACTTTTGGGTAGCTGGAGACTCTTGTATATTACTTTTCTTTCGTCAGTTTTAAGATGTTACCTTTAGCTAGTTTTTCTTTTGAATTGATCAACAATTTGGTGTAAAGTTTCCTCGAAATGAGTTCACTGTGAAATCTTTTTTCATTTCGTCACGATTAAATGAATTTGAAATTTTCTCGGAGTTCATTTATTTCAATTCTACTGCAATTTCAATGAATTTATTTGATCAGCTTAGTCAATGTTATTTAGATCTAGCTTTTGTGAAAACTCAGCCCCAACTGGGAATGTTTGGATTATAATTTTCGCTCAACTCAGCCAGTCTAGGTCGAATGTTCGATTTATTTAATTGGTACTGTTTTTGAAGTTACTTGTTCAAAATATTAGTAGCTTGTACCAAAAGGATCAGATCTTCCTCTCGATTTCCGTGAAGCCCTTTGAGTGACACAAAGATGGGAGAATCCCGAGTATGGAGCAATACTTAGTGGGTATGTTACTAATATTATGGAATAGCTGAACTTTGAAAATCACTTGTGATAGATCATCGACTTACCTATATGAGGATAGCTGGATGATGTATCAATTTAATCAATCAGAGTTTCTCCTCAATTTGATGGCGATTCTGATCCCGTGTTAGCATATATCGAATCAAGGAAATGAGAGAATCAATCAAATTAGACGGATGAGTTACCACTTAGATTGAGAAGGCTTGCAATAATTTCTGCCTATCAAAGAAGTCTTCAGTCCCATGAAACGGGTATGAAGTATTGAAAAGGAAAATACCTAAATTTTAGAAAGAGGTTTCTATTCTACAAGTAACTAATTAGGACCTATGTATCCGAAAGGAATATGGATCTTAATTGTTGAAATGTATGATTATGGAGAAATCCAAACTATATTACCTGCATCATTGACAAGTTCTGATTTCAAACTAATGTTGAAATATGTTATAAATGATGCAGAAATTCATTAATGTACATTGATTCATTTCCTGTTACTTTATCCAGTTGAACTCTCCAATCCGCATTATTTGGAACCCTTATTGCTATAGAGTTTTATCTAATTTTGCTTTTGCTTAAAGTTGTTAAACCATTTTTGAATTGGGAGTTCAAATGAGAAAAGATCTTGAGTAGATGGGGTACTTGATATTTAGATTTATCACCAACCTCGTGGGAATGATATCTGGACTCTAAATCTATTTGATTACTGTATAACCTATGCACTTGCAAGATTTAGACCAATTTTAATGGATCCTTCTTCAAAAAGTGGGCTAAACATTTTTTTTTTAGTCAAACAAGTTTTATGGCATTTTAGTCGGGGGACTGAAAAGTCTTTGGTGGAATTGCTAATTACTTCATCAATTTTGGTATCTATGCATAAAATCAGTCCAACTTCAATCAACAAGTTTCCTAATTTTGCAAATGATAGCTATAGGCACAAATAAATAGAAGGTGAAGCTCGGAGCCTGGCGGCCAAGATAATATCCAGTTCATCAAGATCAATACCGACAGCAAGGCTATAAATTCAGTATTATGGAAGTTCATCAAGGATTTGTAGCTGTAGCTAAAGAAGAGCAAATGGGGTCTGACGACAGGGGCGCAGAGTGCATATACTGCTGAGATATTGCACGTTAAAAGCCACTTTGGTGAAAGATGATGTTCTTTATTTTCTTCATCTTATATTGATGTAAAGTGATATGAGTGTGTGATGCTTTGAGAGGAATGCAGAAAGTTCATTATGAATTTGGCTGTAAGGAGTGATTAGGTTCTGGCTAGGCGGGCCGGTGAGCAGAGAGAGTCTTGGTACCCACGACAAGACCACTTCAGAAACCTTTGGAATCAAATTAATGGAAATCCTTGCATCTGAGCATAGCCCTGACATAGTAGTCATTTAACCACATAAAAAGATCGTGTGCTTTTATATTTTTGCATACATCTCATAACTATCCTGCACATACTCGATCCCATAAGGGAGTTCAATGTCCACTAAAGTCCGAGCTCCATACACCCCAACATCAAGAACTATAAGAACATACTACGTATATCTATCAAATTATGAGGGGTAGATACAAATGTTATCACTTGTATATTACATCAAGTTGGGAATCCTCAATGGGAAATGTAGAAAATGCAAATTTACATGTGAGATTTTGAACTTCGATAGATTTATCAAACAAAAACCTCATAAGAAAGCTCTCATCCATATCTTATAGTTTTGAATTCGACCCTGCAGATAATGTGCTGATCTATTGTATATGACATGTAATCGCTTCTAACATTTAACAAGATCACATGCGACGTGTAATGGATAGAGCAACAAATATTACTTTGTCAAAAATATCAAGGCTTTAGATAATGACTCCCATTATCATAAAGAAGGTATTCTTATATCATCATGGAAGTAGCACTAGTTAAAAGTTAAAAAACATTAAGTCATAAATAAAGAAAACAAGAATAGGCAACAAAGAAATAAACAAAAACAAGAAAGACATATATTTTTCCGGAAACTTTAAATAAGGAAACTCACGGGCAAAAGCTACAAGATTCAATATGGTTATAAGATTGAAGTATTACTAATCCAATTATGGGTACATGATTGGAATATTGCCCTTATTAGGGAAAAATAACTATAAAACCTAGAATTCCACGCAATACCTCATAGTGCCTTACAATTCCATAAACCCCAAGAAAAAACATCATATGGCAGAGCATCTCAACCTCACTATACCCATACCTTGCAGATTAGTGAAAGTGAGATATGAGATCGCTTCGATATCTAATCCATACACTATAGAATCCTAAAAATTATGATGTCATATTGTGAAACTTTTCAAATTTAAGTCTAATGCACTGCTCACTTAAGTTTTGACAAAAACCGTTTTTGGGGTTAAAAATACACTAATGTTCACATTATTGACTCCGAGCAAGATTGTAATGCACAAAGCACCATCTTTATAAATATTTCACCTTTTATATTTTTTATATTTGAAAACTAAAGCATAGAAATCAATTAATACCGATGGTCAAGGTTTAACATGGTATATGTTAAATGGCATTATGCTTATGATGATATAAAATTACTTTAAATATATAATAGAGTGCATGAGATCCAACAAAAATAAAATATATATTATAAATCCATTGAGCCTCAAAATACAGTATCATTTTTTATATTTATATTATTGAATAGTGCTTCCTTTACTTCAAGTGTTTCTGCACCCTTTGTTATATATTCTACCTACTTCATATAGACTTTGCATGCAATAACGTTTACTCATAGCTTTTTCTTCTTATACTGTTAATTTGTCAACAACTTTCCTACGAAGTATTTCACAATGAATCAACAATACTTTAAACATTATATACAATATATTCCTATTAAAAACTGCTTTTAAATGTCTCAAATTCCTACTTTTAGTATTAATTCTTTGTAAAGAATATTTTATAGGATAATTCCCAATTATTACATTATTGTAATATTAGGGTTTTCTGCGAATAAGGAAAGCTTTTATAAATATCCCTATAAATATTATGGGTCACAAGGGAAAAGCATATGAGATATGCATTGTACATAATTAGCAGGATAGATATATATATATATATATATATATATATATATATATATATATATATATATATATATATATATATATATATATAAGGGTTTGAGAGATTGTGAGCTTCGTGAGGTATTTTTTCGGTATTGTGAGCATCCTAGGGTTTTGTTATTTTGTGGTTTTTCTTAGTCACTCTAACATTCCTATTACTCCAATCTTGTAATTTGTGTTTTCAAGGATAGCGGGAATATTCTCTCATTCATGGATGTAAGTAGATAACTGGTCGAGCCATGTTAAAACCCTCACCTTATGTTGTTTATCTCTATGTCTTTGAATTGATATTTTGTGCATCAAAGTTTCCGCTTTATAACAAATGGTATTAGAGCTTCTCGTGATTAAAGATATTTGAAAACAAAGATCACAAAACACACAAGATGATAAAAGAATTTCAGCTTCAAGTGAGTCGATCATTTCTCATTAAGATGTGTTGGATGATTGAGTTCGATGTGAATTTGATCCAAGGTGGAGATTGTTAGAATATGTCTCAAATTCTAATTATATTAATCACTGTAAAGAATATTTCATAGATAATTCATAGTTTTTATATTATTGGGGACATTAGAAGCTCTTTATATAATAAGAGTTTTATGAATATCCTTAAATATTCTAGGTCATCCCTGGGAGCAAAAGTTATGAGAGAGAAGGGCTTAGCTATTCAGTGTGTGTAGAGATGTAAGGATTTGAGATATTGTTTTGTGAGGTATTTTCTTGGTTCATCCTAGGTTTGTAATTTTTTTATTTTTCCGTCGTCGCAATACTTTATATTCCAATCTGTACTTCAGGTTTTCAAGAATAATGGAAATATTTTCATCCGGGGATGTAGGCATGATTAGCTGAACGACGTTAAAACCCTGCATATTATATTGATTTTCTTCATCTTTATATTTTTCATGTATCAAAGCTTATCTATGAAAAAATGGTATCAAAGCTTCAAAAGTTAAAGATATTTAAAAGAACAAAATTTAGAGCATACAAGACATACATAAAAGTAATTTCAATTCAAGGTGGAGTTGTTCTCTGGTCAAGATGTGATGGAATTTGATCAAATTTGAAGGTTGTTAGAATGTCTCAAATTCTATATAGTATTAATTCATTTTTGGTAAAGAATATTTTATAGGATAATTCCTAATTCATTATATTATTGTAATATTAGGCTCTTTATAGAATAAGGAAAGCTTAGAAATATCCTTTATAAATATTATGGGTCACTAGATGGAAAGATATGAGAGAGAAGGCTGTAGTTATTCAATGAGTATAGAGATGCGCTTGAGAGATTGTGAGTTTTGTGGAGGTATTTTCCTATTGTGTACTTAGAGTTTTGTTATTTTATGATTTTTCCTAGTCACACAATACTTTGATACACAAATCTTGTACCTCCTGTGTTTTCAAGAATAGGCACATTTTTCTCATTCATGGATGTAGACATAGTGCCAACAACGTAAGATCCTGTGCATGCTTACGTGAGTTCTTTATCTTGTAATATGGAATCATATACTCATCAAAACTCCTATTTATAATAAAAATCCCACTTGGGATTTTAAGTCAATTTTAAATGCATCCTCAGGTAATTATAAGAAATCTAATACATGCGTGAAATTTTGACTTGAATCATATGGTGCAAGAGCTTTATCAATAAAAAGCCATTATCATGGTAAAATGAAACGACGTTGACGTCGTAGGTTTTAACGGAATTTAATGGTTCTTGATGGCGGGCCATTAATATGCATTATTGTTGTGATTTGTAACAATGATGATAAAATCGAGTAAAGACAAAAATGAAAAACACAAATTTTACATGATTCGGCAGTGTACCTACATCCACGGGAACGACAACTTAAACTTTTCACTATCACCAAAATAAGGTTACATAAGAGGGTATTTATAATAGCCCTATAAATGATCAAATTACAAAAATACCTTTTATAAATCTAAATATATTAATAACAGACTGGGGGCTTCACCGCACATCAACCTCGATATTTTGCCCTTCAACAAAAGAGGCTATGTATGAAGGCAAACGCCTCGCTTCACTCCGATGCGCTTACTATCTCGCTCGTATTTGCTTAACCCTTTTAATACCCTTCACATGAACCACATACCATGCCAATAACTACTTCTTCTTACTGAATATAATATGGAAGTTGTTTAGCAAAGAAAATCATGCACGAGGTGGAATTCGATTTCTTTCTTTCTTCTTTCATCATCATGTCTTGTTGCTAAACACCAACCTCCGTGACTGCTTCCTGTTTTTATTTTATTGTTTTGGTTTATTAGGTCATAGAGATGCTGGAATAAAATCAAGAGGCCAAAAGGACTGCAGACTTCCAGTTGATCTTTATTTAACTATTGAATACAAGAGGCTCACTATGGTTGCCATTTTTCCAATCCTCTGAGGCTAGAATCACACACGTAAGAAATTAAAAGAGTGAGCCACAACATTTCTAGAATTAACTTCCCGACGAATATGAAACACATATGGGGCCTACCCATATCTTCTAGTTTTGAACCGAGCCCAAATGCCATGAATAGCTTCCAACGCCGCATCACAATGTCCCTCCCCAAGTGGAGGGCTAGAAAGAAGCACATAACTCGTTAAGTGTGCGTCCAAAGTCTCACGTGAGAAGGATTATGAATTAGTACATGTGGACAATATTTTGGGGAGTCCAAAAACAAAATCATGTGGACCTTATGCACAGATTAAGTAGACAATATCATACACAGAAGAGATATATGTCTATTATGTTTCTAACAAATGGTATCAAGCTAAAATTGTCTTAGTTAGCCAATGAAGTTCCTTTGATGAACAAAGTGGTGAGTCCCGTATTTTATTAGGTGTGCGCCCAAAATCTCCTATGGGTTAAAGATAGTGGAGAATATTGTGAGAAGAAGAACAAAGGAAGGGAAGAATGGAAGCCATCTCGTCACGCCCTCGGATTCAAACCCAAATCCGACTTGCGATCCCAAGTCAACGGTTTGACCATAAGAGTTTTTCCAAGTCCATGCTAACAATTGAACTGAGTACTCTATTTTTCTTTCTTTTTCTTTACTTCACCCATTTACAAAATCACCACTATACTAATTAATATACCAACCAAGTTTATATAATGAATATCTACAAAATTTATTTCAAGAATTTCAAATCATATTTACAAATAACGACATTTAGTTTAGATTTCTGCACCATATAACTCTACAAAACAAGTCAAAATTAAATAAATAAATTAAAGGGACAACTTATATTAACTTATGTGGCTTTTCGCATCTGTACACCTCGGATCTTCTTATGCTTTCCTAAAACTAGTTCTGCATTTAAAATTTTTAGAGAATAAAGGGGTGGAGGTGATTCACACCTACTAGGTTGGCTGTATAGCTAAAGGTCATCGTTTAATGAATAACACAAACATAAAACTTATAATATACCACATATAATCCACACAATTTCTTATCACATAAACGGTTGAATAAAGGTTCAAAGTTAATCTAATTAAATAAAAATAAAACATAAAACTTACAACACACACAGCTACATCAACGCATCAAACAACATTTCACTAATTGCACACAATTTTACACATTTCCGCATCGTCAAACATAATCTACACAATTTATATAAGTCAACAAGTCATCAATATTCACACAAATGAATTATGATGAGATGCAATGAGAATGATGCACAATCATAAATGTTCTATTGTTTTCGGCTTTCAACAAAGGATATGCGGGCCCATACGAATACAATTCCATTCTGAGTCTTCTAGAGGTAAACTTTTGGGTCTTCACCCTAGGGATTTCACTTCTTAATTCGCCTCTCCGGGCCTTTCATTTCTCATTTTTTGTTTTCTTTTACATTTGCCCTCTTTGGAGGTCTCATCATTTTCGTTTGCAATTTACATGACCATTTTCTTATAAATGATCATGGATGCAAATAAATGCATTAACTAGTCTTCATTAAAACTCGAAAATGCTTCCATGTATTCTTCTTCTAGACCACCATGCAAGAATACATTCTTAACATCAAGTTGTTGCAAAGACTAAACTAAAGAAGGCCAAGGATAGTAATATATGAATGTTATTCATCTTTGCTAATCGAATGTTTTTCGTCACCCCATAAGTTTTCTTATACCTCTCTTAGTTACCAATGTTCCATCGACTATATTTGACAATGACAATTCAGCTTACATCCAAAGATGTTCTTCACCCTTCGGTAATTCATCCATTTCTGCCTATTTTCTTAAGAGCTAGTATTCTCTTCCACTCTTCCCTTTGATTCTCACTTTTAAATGCATGTCAAACCATTTGAGGGATTCTAACAGGAGTTAATTGCAAGAAAGGCCTGCGGCGATAGATAAGTCTTCATAAACTCAGATACCGAAAGATTTTCCGTAGTTTTCCTAAGGGTAATTGGTAAATGGAGATTAGGAAATTCTTTTGGATCTTTGTTTTGAACATTGATCCTGATTTTCTGATGGGAGTAACAGATTTGAGGAAGGAGAAATAACATTAGAAGTAAAATCAGTGGAGTTTGTGTGTCATGACATGGCTTAGGCTTGCACTCTAAGCTTGCATTCAAATGTGACGTTAATCACATGTATCTCATGTGGATTCATGATTTATGGCTACTCTATGCCCTAGCTTTTTCTTGGAAATGATATATTATGTAAACTAAGATTACCAGAATGGATATTCTTGCCGGATTCAGAACTAGGTTGATGGACTCATGCCAACGCATAGGTGAAGGTGCCTATCTTTAGATTTTTTTTCTGAACTTCTTACTCCAATTGTTACGGCCTTCCTCTAGGTATGATTTAGATAATGTTGGAGAAAGAAATGGATAATGGGTGAACAATGTGAAGTTTCACCTTCTAAGCTGAATGGAAAATTCTCTGCCATGGGTGTCTTAAGACAGAATGAACTGAACTCTAGAAATTATGAAGATGGTTGTTTGGCAAAGGAGAAAAAAAGAAAAAAAAACTGCTGCACATAATTACTGTTTTTTTCTTTTTTACATTACCACTTGAATTTAGATTGCATGAGACCAGAAGTATGAGTGCATAGTATACCATACCATACCCGTATGCATGACTAATGCTTTGAATGAATGCGTTCCACCGTGCAATCTGCCTTTAAAATGATCATCCGACTTGTTTTTTGCAAAGATAGGAACTCAAAGGTGCTCTGTGCACCGATTTTTAATCCTGGTTATGCAATGTTGTCATCCCCTTCTATATTATATTTACCTCCCGACAAACTCCATTTTTTCAGGGTTGTTTTTTATTTTTATTTTTTTTAATTTTAATGTTGGATAAATTGAAATTGCAGATTTCCTCTTTGTTCCCTGAGGCAGTGATGATATGATTGGTATATGATTCCTAGGAGAAGTAATTCAAATCTCAAAACAGGTGGAAACGATACCTGCTTTATTTAATTTGAATGTGAACATATATATATATATATATATATATATATGTGAACACCGGTGGTCAAGACTCGTGGGAGACCTCGAAACCTCTCGTGGACTTTTACTTTGGAAGTTTCTCATCATCTAAGCAAGTGTGTAATCTCGAGAGAACTCGCAAAATATTTTTAATACATTTTTATGGTTTCTGGTTGGCCTTTTAGTGATTAGTATTATTTTTTCGTGTTTCGTCGACACCGATGATAATTTATCAATTTTTTTTATGTGATAATGGATATGGATAAATTTTTCCTTGTTTGGAAAAATAAGTTTGTAGTATATGATTTCTTATGGAAACTTATGATAATCCACTCTTACATACTTTGCGATATATTACTCAATAGCATAAGAATGTCGAAGAGCGTGAATATGAATAGCAAGACCGTATTTGTGCTTTTGGTCTAGAATGGAAATACTTTGGTATTACCCGTGATTAAATTCAATCGCCTTTCATTAACTCGGAGTGCTTGACAATCTTACAAGAACAAATGCATATGAGATGTTATAGGCACATCAAATAGGTAAAGAATGAAGAAAATTATGCAAGATGATGCAAAATTTGGTAACTTTAGCTAGAATGTATATTGTTACTTTTAAGGATGGAGTCGGATGATATATGACTTGCCGATTTCTCGAATTTAGGGGCAACTAGGCTGAAATAAGTGACACTATGTTTTTCGACAAAACCTAAATGGAATCCCGCCCATCCATCCATGTGGACTCATTGTTAGGACCAAATTTCCGACACGACAACTAAAGACTAACTAAAGTCCCCTTATAACGGCTACCAAAACTTGTTGACCAATTTTCCGACACTGCTACCAAAGACTAACTAAAGTCCTCTAACGTGTGCCAAAACTTGTTGAGGACCAAATGATGTATATATGAAAATATAGGCAGGGGAGTGAATGTGGTAAATACTCAAAAACTGATTTGAAACAAAAGTAAGGGTACTCAAAAACTGAAATGAAAAGTATCACCAACACTCATCCCCTTTCCGCAAGTGCACGGGTCATACAAGTAATAAAGTGGACTCTAAAAGTACGGATATCGCATCTAATGGATTGGAGGTTCTCTCAATCGAATTTGACGATCTCCGATTACAAGGGCTCTTCACTATTTAGGCGACCAAATAGGATGTGGAATAAAATCAATTTAATTGAAATAAAAATTGACTTAAAACTAATCCTAAAATCTACTAAACAACAACTACTTAATCTATAATGTATTGAAGAGAGGCACTAGGGATGGGGATACTATTTACAAAACAATTTGTGTTTATTTGAAAGCTAAACATTTGTGAGTTGAATGCCGGATTTGTCAAAGAGCAATGTAGTATGAAGCTTGATTTCTCCATACACCATATACATTTCACTAATTAGAGATTCATGTCTTTTCGTGAGACATGAGTCTCTAAGATATGATATTTTTCCTCCTTTCGCATTTCACAACTAAATCTTAGGATTGAAGAATTTTGCTCTATAGACAGGATAATGCAAGCCTTCTCCAGTGTAATTGGTATCTCAGTCATCAAATCTAATAAAGTTCTCTCTCCTTGATTAGATCTATGCTAACACAGGATCAATGTCATTCTATCAAATTGAGGTGAGACCTCTAAACATTAAACTGATACATCATCTAATGAATTCTCACACCATGAGTAAATTAGTGATCTATCAAAGTACCTTTACAAAACAATTTGTGTTTATTTGAAAGCGCAAACATTTGTGAGTTGAATGTTGGATTTGCTAAAGAGCAATGTAGTAAAGCTTGGATTTCTCCATACACCATACATTTCACTAATTAGATTCATGTTCCTTTTCGTAGACATGAGTCTCTATGATATGGATATTTTTCCTTTTCTCAAGATTTCACAACCAAACTTAGGATTGAAGAATTTACTGTTCTATGTATTGTGATAATGCAAGCCTCTCTAATGTAATTGGTACCTCATACATTAAATCTAATAAAGTTCTCTCCCTCCTTGATGATCTATGCCAACATAGATCAAGGTCATTATATCAATTTGAGGTGAGACCTCTAAACATTAAACTGATACATCATCTGAAGAACTCACACCATGGTAAAATTAGTGATCTATCAAAGTAATCTTTTAGAGTTCATGTCTACAATATTAGTCTAACATACCCCAAGTTAATGCTTCTTACTCTCGTGGAATCTCCATCTCTATGTCACTCGCAGGGCTCCCGAAAAATCGTAGAGAAAAGATACAACTCTTTTTTGGGTAAAGCTACTAATATTCTAACATCTGAATTATATGAACAATACCACAATTATATAAACCAGTTTTCAAACCTACAAAATAACCGAGAATCCTACAAACTCAATGTTGATCAATTAATCCCACCCCAAGAGGGTGTTTAATGCTCCACATCGATTCCAATCATCACTAATCAAAACAAAAAAGAAAAATGAAGAAAGAAATCAAGAGACAAGGAGCTATATAAAATCCAGATTTTAGTTTCACATTTGTTCGAATCCAATGAAATTTGAATTGGCGATAAGACCGAAATCTCTTCATGCAAATAAAAAGAAAGCCTTAAAATCCACTAAGATCTACTAAAATCAAAATTAAAAGAAACTAAAAATTATAATTTGTAGAGAAACCCCATGAGAGGTGTTCTCCCAATCACTCGTTGGCCCCGAAACTCAAAAACTGGTACTTGAGTAGTCCTGGGGTAAATTAGCTTAAAACAATTAAAACAATAGTTTTCAGAGCTTAAAAAAAGGCTCAGCGCTTATCTTGGGTTCTCTCGCCACAACAAAATCCGGCTTGTTTTACGTAGTTGTTGTTAACTCTGTCGCGACAAAATCTGGGTTTTGTCGCAAGCAAAGCTTTTATTATCGCTTTGCGTCGCTACAAAATCTAGTTTTGTTGGGTGACAGATTTGTTGCTAACTCGCGTATAAAACATCTGGGTTTTATCATGCCTTTGTCACGACAAAATCTGGTTTTGTCGCAACAAAACTTTGTCACTGGCTTTGTCGCGACAAAACTTTGTCACTGGCTTTGCCGCGACAAATCTGTCACCGGTTTTGCCTCGACAAAATCTGCATGCGACTTTGTTTTCTTCTCCAACTTTGTCACGACATAACTTTCTCGCTTGAACTCGGTTTTGGGAGTGAGGTGTCGTTGAAAGCTATTTGAATAAGAATATAAACCAGGGGATATTTGAACCATTTGTTCCATCCAGTACAGAAAATTCATTCTTCGTGATGCGCTAGACACCCGATTGACTCTTCTTTTGTATATATATTGCTCATTTCTTACAAATCACTCGCTTTTCATCAATAACTTACAAAACCAAGTTTGGAGGAAATGCTATGGAAGTATATGAATATGGATATGTAATGCTCAAAATAGCATGTGAAATGAACTCAAAACATAGATAATTTACACTCATCATTTATGCCTTGGTTTTGGAATCATTTTGCCAGGCTGCATGGCCATGCAAACAAAGAGCCCAAACAAACTTTTATCTTTATATTCTCATTCCTCTTGGCCCATTGGTAGAAGTCCTATATTCTTGTCCCTGGTTGTTGAGTTCAAGTCGTGTTGAATGTCATATATAACAATGTTGTCTTTTCACCGAAGATGTGTCTTGGAATGATATTTTGATCACATATCCGGAGGTCGATTCGGGGTAATAACTCTTAAAACAGAAATTATCCGTTGGGAGTGTGCAACTTTTAAGGTGAAATCCCATGATTTAAGAACATAAACAAAAAGGCCCCGATTTGATGATACTTTGTGCCTTTTGGCTTGGCATTGAGAAAGACGAATTAGAGAAGTTCTGAACATTAAATGATCTCCTTTCAGGATAAGGATAAGGGAGCTTTCACACTTTGTTGAGCAATATATTGCTTCAGGACTTGAAGGATTTGCTTTTGGATGCTTCTTTAATTATGTTTCAAGTTAATGGTTAAACTCTTGAAGATTGGAGCTTTATGCATGTATATATACTGCTATGTCAGAAGCCTAAATTTCAAGGGCACTCTCAATACTTTGAATATAAATTTATCTGTTAATAGGAAGGCTTCATTGATAGTCTCTTGTTCTTTTGGTTCAGTAATTCATGGTGGATGGAAGAAATTCAAGCAGATAGTTGGCTTTAGTTTTCATCATTACCTAGCAGTAGTTACTGGTCTGCTGTTAGGTGATTCTGGGTCTTCTAACCCAAAGTTGGCTCATAGAGGTTTTCCTCACACCTTGCAACCCATCACCAACCCCTTCCACAATCGATGTGGGATAACTCAACAATCTCCCTCTCACACATCGGGCCTTTGGCTTGAGGAGCAACAACCCGGCTTTCCTGCATTGACTGTTGATAACTGGCTCTAATACCACCTGAGAGAGGAAACCCGCAACATAATAACAACTGAATAACAGAGCAAAAAGGTAGCACAATTAAATTCCCTTTACTTGCAAGACCATGAGAGATTCAATAAAATATAGCGCAAAAACATAAATCAATAGCACACAGAGACATAATTTATTTAACGGGAAAAACCCCTTAAAGTAAGGGTAAAACCACGGTCGCCCATCAAGAGCTCACTATGATCAATAGAGGTACAAGAGAGTTTCCAATAAGTACCAAAATGTGCAGAGCTACCAATTTAATCACACCAATGCTTCCAATGCAAATAATAATGAAAAAGAGTAATCCCAAAAGAAATATAAATCATATAATTTATCTTCATCGCGGACATTTATTGACTGGAGAAATCAACCACAGAATGAAGGACGTTTTTTCCGAACCACGTCCAAAACCTGCCCATCCAATGGTGAACGAATCCGCAGCTTTCTGTAATCCGAAAAACAGTCTCTGGTGATGCGAAAATCACAAAGCTTTTCTTTTCCTTCTCTGCTACTACAGCCTTCTACAAAATATTAAAGACCTTCGTTAGACCGACCCCCTCTCCACTTAAATAAGTGAGACAAGTGGGCCCCCATAATGTCAGTTTCATCCATGTGGTGGAAGTGGCTTCCAAACCCAACAAATCTCCCCCTCACAACTATGTGGGAGATGACCGCCAAACCGGCGATCTCACAACAAACTTCAAACTTCCTCTTGTAATGCCTTATCATCATATCAGCACCATTATCATCAAGATGAATTTTAGACGCCTAACAACTTAGCATCCAAAGCATCCCGTATCCAATGATACCTCATGTCAATGCTGACCTGAATGAAAGGAAGAGTCTTACCAAGATAAATAGTGAATTCTGACTATCCAGTACAATAGTGGTAGATATTTATCTATAAAAACAGATATGGTAAATGGTCACTGGGTTATGGTGGGAGAATAATTGGTTACGGTGTTCTATGATCCTATCGAAGAAGTGCTTGTTAGAAGCCGTGATGTGAAATCATGGAAGATCAAAAACCATCAAGACATTGATAAGATGGAGAAGTCTACACCCAAGGAAGACAATGATGTACTGGATTTTAAACCCGTTCTCACCTATTCAGACCGAATGTCATGCTCGCACGATGTTGGTGATCAAGAACCCCACATGAAGTAGATGTTCCCTGTTGATGATGATGAAGAGGAGCATGACATGTTACAAGATGAAAATCCGAGTGATGCTATCGAACCACCTCAAGTTCAACTCAGGAGGTCCAACAGGGAGAGACAACCTTCTAGGAGGTATTCTCCTGATGAGTATGTGATTCTAATAGATGATGAAGAACCTGAAGCCATGAGCCATGACAGAAGGAAAAGAAAAAGTATCAGATGCAATGAAGATGAGATGAAACTTACATGATAATCACACTTTGATTTAGTAAGCGTTTAAAGGTAAGAGGGCCTTGGATAACAGGACTACAGGTAAATGTAATGAAAGAACACCAGGTTCCGGTGTATGTGCCGCATTATAAAGGGCTTTAGTCAAAGGAAGGGTGCGACTTAATGATTTTCTCCCGTGGTAAAAATGTCAACCATTAGAATTTATATCTGGTCATACTCTTGATTTGAGGTATAAAATGGATGTGAAAACCGCTTTTCTTCATGGTGATTTGGAAGAAGAGATCTATATGAAGCAACCTGATGGGTTTCATGTTGAATGGAAAGAAGACTATGTGTGTAGGCTTAGAAAGAGCCTTATATGGCTCAAGTGTGCCCGAGGCAAGGTACAAGAAGTTTGAGTCTATTATGTGTGTGAGCAAGGCTATATAAAGCACTACTCGACCATTGTGTCTTTTGTCATAAAGTTTTCTGAATGATGACTTCATTATCCTGTTATATGTTGATGACATGCTTATTGTTTGGGAAAATGTTTCCATGATTGATGTGTTAAAGGAGCAATTGGGAGTCATTTGGCCATGAAGGACATGGAGCCGCAAACAAACCCTGGTATGGCGAATCATCCGTGATGAAGGAGAAAAAGTTGTGGCTGTCACAAGAACACTGGCATTAAAAGAGTGCTGGGCAGATTCCACATGGAAAAGGCCAAGGTGGTAAGCACCTCTGCTACTCATTTTAAGCCGAAGTTCAAACAAAGTCCATCAAATGAAGATGAGAAATTATATATGCAAGGGGTTCCTTATGCATCTGCCGTGGGAAGTTTGATGTATGCAATGGTGTGCACAAGACCAGATATAGCACATGTCAAGCAGGTCGGGTCGTGATTTTGTCAACCTGTGCAGAGCATCGAATGCGTCAGAAATGGATTTTGAGGTATCTCTGAGGCAATCGTTAATTTGATGCTTGTTTTGGTGATGATAAGCCTACCGCAGGGATGCTCGCACTGCATATGGTCAGAGACATTGATTCTGTGAAGTCCACTTCGGGTTATATGATTAAATTTGCAGGAGCTCGTGACTTCAAATTGTGCTGCAGAGGTGTAGCTTTGTCTACTACGAGGCAGACTTGTCGCTATTACCGGCTATAAGGAGTTGCTATGGGTGAAGAAATTCTTGCAGGAGCTTGGTGTTGTTCAAGATAAATATCTACTATTTGTGGATAGTCAGAGTGCTATTTATCTTGGTAAGAACTCAACCTTTCATTCAAGGTCTAAGCACATTGACATGAGGTATCATTGGATACGGGATGCTTTGGATGCTAAGTTGTTAGAGCTGGCTAAAATTCATAATCGAAGGATAATGGTGCTGATATGATGACTAAGGCATTACCAAGAGGAAGTTTGAGGATTGTCGGGGTTATCCCACACGGTTGTGGAAGGGGTTGGTGATGAGTTTATAAGTGCGAGGGAAAACCTCATCCCCACGAGCTAGCTTTGGGATCGAAGGCCCAAGATCACCTAACACCCGCTCCGATGGGCCTTTGAGACTTGTTGTTAACCCGGGGCCTGATACCAAGCAGTTAGGTGATCTGGTCTCCTCCTCCAACCCAAGGCCCGATGTGTGCGGAGAGCCGTTATCCCCACACGGCCGGGAAGGGGCTGTGATGAGTTTATAAGTGTGAGGGAAACCTCATCTCATGAGCTAGCTTTAGATCGAGAAGGCTCAGATCACCTAACACAAGTAAGGTTGAACCGTAAAAGATCGTGGATTTAATTTTCAAAGCAATGAACTGCATTAATTGTGCTATACTGTAATGCCATTTTGCAGCCTCTAAAATTTGTTATTGTTATCTCGAATTTAGTGTTTTTTGTGTTATATGTATTTCAAAAGAAAAAACAAAAAAAACATGTTCTTCGTATTTTTCTTATTCTCCCTATTTTTCAAAACGAAAACACAGTTCTTTATCTGTCCACATGTAGTCTCCAATGCACAAAAAGAGGCCACTCCTCTCTTTTAGTCGCTCACACATACTGGTTAGCGCTTTCATGTTAGTGGTTATCTCAGTCGTGACTTTGGTTACTCGTTATTGTTAAATAGAATCGCACTTGATCCTTGATGATGCATTGAATAGTATGCCTCACTTTATGGATGTTTCTCGGTGTTCTTGGCCCTATTTGTGTGTCAATGCTTAATTAAACAATTATTTTATAAGTGCTTATTAGATGAGAGTTTATGTCATAAATACTTTATTCAATAAACTATTTGTGTTTGGATGCATATTTTAAAAAGCGTTTATGCAATATTTTAAAGTGTTTAGATGTATTATTACATGCACTTATAACAGCTAAAATTACTGAAAAGACCATCATAAACACTGTAAATTTGAAGTGCTTAATAAATAATCACTTGTCATAATGTATAAAAATTAAAAACTAAAAATTAATATTATATATATCATGAAACCATGATAAAATTTAAAATTAAAATAAAGTAAAGATTCACTATATACCGAAAACATTTATTATTCAAATAATTCTAGTATAAAACAAGCTAATGAATGATTATGTCCTTTTCATTTTTGTTTCATATGCATCAGCATTTGTAAAACTAAAATATTATGGTTTTTTTTCATTAAAATCTTTGAACTCATTTATAAATTGGAACATGATGTACCATGAACTCATAGTTATTTAAGGTGTACTGAGATCGCAAAGCCTATTTGAGCCTTAAGGCGCATGGGGACACTTGAGACGCTGGCTTTTAAAGTGATGCACACTCCTACTAATATATATATATATATATATATATATATATATATATATATATATATATATATATATATATCACTAAATATTGTCTAAAGTTTTTATCTAATAATAAAATACACAAAGTAAAGAACATCAAACATAAAAATCAAACATCAATAGTGCTTCCCATCATTACAAACATTTCCAGAAAACAAATAACAAACATCATTAATGCTTCTTATCATCACAAAATTATATGTTTCAAAACAAAATAAACAATCATGGATCTGCATCAAATTCTAAATCAAGAAAATTATCATCAATACCATTCTTCCCATCATCCATAGATTTTTTTTCTATTTTTTAATTATATGTAATAAATTTTTTTCCTATTGTTTACAAAAAATCTCAGATTTTTTACATAATTTTTCGGAATTTGTTTTACATTTTTTTTTCATTATTTTGCAGATTATTTTTCTTATTTTTATATAATTTTTCAAAAAATTTACCTATTTTTTACATAAATTTTCGGAAATTGTTTTCTTTATTTTTTTCATTAATTCTCATATTTTTTTTTTCCTATTTTAACATAATTTTTTTCAAAATTCACTCTATTTTTACACACACACACACACACACACACACACACACACACATATATATATATGGTATATATATATATATATATATATATATATATATAATTTCTATTCTATTTTTTAGAATTTTTTTTTTTTTAACATAATTTATCATAAGGACAATTTTGTCTTTAAGATGATCAATGTTTAGGCCTTTTTTTTTTTAAGCTTTTAGGCTTTTTTATTAGCTTCTCCATGAACCTTATTGAAATAAGTTAAAATTGGCTTCTAAGAGAGTCATGTTGTTTTTATAATTCTTCAAAACACCTTTAATTTTATAATATAAGCTCAAATAAGTAAATAAGTTCAATCAAACGTATCCTTTATCTTATTTCACCTTACTTCATATAGACTTGCAAGCACAATGCTTGTTCATAGCTTTTTTCTCTTCTTATAACATATCAAATTTTATCAACAACTTTCCTTACAAAGTATTAATTTCCACAATGAATCAACAGATTTCAAACATTATATATGTTAAAACAAATGCCTTTGGGATTTTAGGTCAATTTTAACCCGCATACTTCATGGCGTAAAGAAATTCCAATCTTAACTTGTGAGATGTCGATGTTCAACACCAACCACAAGACTCAATTTTTCTTTCGGTTTATTAGTCATAGGAATAAAATATGAAGAGGGACAAAAGGGGATTTAAGTGACTTCCAAAGGACCTTTAATTAACTAATAAATACAAGAATGGCCGTGTTGCCTTTTTTTTTTCAACTTTTCAAATGGTGGTTTGTTAACGGAACAAAGGAGGCTAGGACCACGAAAGAAGAAAAAGCAGATGTTTCTATGAAATATTTCCGTAACAAACCTTCAAATGAAATGTGAAACGATATGGGCCTGCCTATCTTTTTAGTATTGAACTGAGCCCCAATATGACACACAGTCCCATCCTCCCTTCAAAAAGGAGCTAGAAAAAGAAGCAAAATATAGGGCACGTTTGGTTCCTATTTTTGAAAATAATTTTCGAGCTAACGGTTTTGAAACATAAAAAATATCATTTCGTGTGTATTTTATTCTTTCATACTTTTTAGACAAAAAAAGAAAAAAAAGAATCTAAACTTGTTTTCTGTTTTGATTGTTCTAAATAAAAACACTTTTCAAAACTATAATCTATTATACCCATAATCTTCTTTTAATGCCATTTATAATTCAGTGGGTGGATCTAGCTTCAGGCCCCCATTGAATTTTTATTTTTACTTTTAAATTTCTAATTAGGATTATGGGAATTTGAACAAATGCTATACTTTGTCCCAATCGAACAACTTTCGTTGAAGTCTAAGTTTGTAAAATTGTGTTTCCTTTTTTAATCTTGCCCCCACTACTTTAGAGTCTGCCATTGTAGATAATATATATATATATATATATATATATATATATATATATAAGATAGATATATGCTATATATGTATATATATATATATATATATATATATATATATATATATATGATCATTACTATCAATGAAAATGGGAACTCCAATATTTGAAAATTACTTGGAATTTTGAAGCATTCATTAGTTTGAAATTAAGTAATCCAATATTGAAACACTACGAATTTCAAGCATTTATTAGTTTGAAATTAAGAAAGTCTTAGTGGCTCAAGAAGCCGCACTCTACCAAACAAGAATCTCCATGTATATATTTTCAACAATACCTTTGAAAGCCTCAAAGTTGGAGTTTCTGTAGATCCTAGGCTAGCAAATAATTCGCCGACAAGGCTCACGCTAACAAGGAACCCAGTTTGAGCAATGGATTCGATAATAATATGAAAGAATGCAAAATATATGGCTCATTACTACTCTTACATAATAATTGTGTTTCATGTATAATAGTATCAAAATTACTATCTTAATGTCTTAAGTACTATAATGATAAATGTAGCTTTATTAAAATAATATTTAGGTACTATCATATCTCGAAACATAATTACTTACAACTAACTAATCATTCCTTATGCCTTTTTTTTTTTTTTTTTTTTTTGCAATTATTCTCAAATCACTGATCAAAGTTTTTTAATATATACTCATCTCGAGACACAATGAAAATGTATCATTTATAAGGTTTGAATGGGGTGTAAGGAGGTAACTCTTAAGGTAAAAAGAGCAATGATCATAATGCCTATCCCATGTGAGCATTCTGGGGAAATGCAAAAAGGCCAACACACACTACAGTCCAAGTTTGTAACTTCAGAGGGACCCAGATCGGACCTGGACCCAGAATTTATGTAGATACCAATGCTTAACACGTGTCAAATGAATGTCCGGTCCAACATCTATGGTACACCACTCTTGTATCCTTTCACAAAAAATTCTCAGCTCGAACTCAAAGATGTCTCCCACTTCTTTGCTAGTGTTGCTATTGGACCGGTGATTCTCACCGACCCCTCGACCACCCTGCGTCCGCCACTTCAAACCACCGCCAGTGGAGAAACCGCCAACCAACACCAACCACTCACGAACCCTCCTAAGGAGAGGAGCCGTCCCTACACAAGCCACCCAAAGGAGAGAAGCCACCACCGTAACACAAACCATCTAATAAAACTCGTGAAGCTTCCTCCAAGAAGAGAAGCCGCCTCCCCGATTCCGAACACAAGCCACTGCCAACTGAAACCACCCAAGGAAGAGAAGCTTCACGGTTACAAGCCACCAAGCCCATTTGGGAAACCACCTCCAGAGAGAAGCCACCACCAAAGAACACAAGTCATCTAATAAACTCGAACCCTTCAGAAGAGAAGGAGCCACTCCCATCCCAGAGCACAAAGCCACCAAGTCCACCGTGCAAACCACCAAAGGAGAGAAGTAGCCCATTCTCGGTCGGCTACCGCTCCTACCCGTGGCCACCTCAGAACCACCATCTCCCACCCATACCAATTGAGTGACTGGTTGGTTATTTTGAGATTTTGAGTGATAGTACGTAAAATAAGAGTGAAGTAGTCTTGATCACGACGTCTTATTCTTAGCATACGAGGTCTATATGTATCAAATACTCAATTCTATGTTTCTATTTGTGAATGGGTGATTTATGAGTACTCATTGTAGCTAGGTTTGTCTACCTTGCTTGTGCGTGATGAGTATTGTAACATCAAGTATTATAGACATGATATTGGGTGTTACTTTAATTCCAATCCCTCGTTTATGTTCTATATGTTATATCTTTGCATAGAAGTACTATAGGTACCACTTACAAAGAAATTATAATTCATTTTGACTGTATGCATAGTTTGATTTGTAGTATGCAGAAATCACACAGAAAAGATCAAGCAAAGGGACAATAAAAGGACAAGGTAACTTCTCGTGATAGATACAATTAATTTGAGCGAGAATCTAGAAAATTGAACCATGATTGAAAAAATAATGTCATAATGATATTAAGCAAGTTACTAAAAAAACTCTAAACAAAGATTCTGAGTATGCAAACTTCTCATTATGTGATATATATATATATATATATATATATATATATATATATATATATATATATATATATATATATATATATATATATATATATTAACGGTAAAACTAATGAATATGGGAATACAGTTCTAATGATTGCATTGTCGAAGTTTCGTGGGTGTGCACTAGGTCAACTTCCATCCGATTCTAGTTGGTTCTCACAAATCCTCCAGCTTAGGCTTTGTTATGATGACCGAGATACGCCTTAGTTTAGGAAACTCAAAGCAGACATGATCTCGTCCTACTAGTACTCGATAATGTTGGATTGAATTTAGTTACACATATACGAGGCATCTACTAATTTAAAGAATCTTATAACAAATCTTAATACTACCCCTATCCCAAAACTATGCATTAATTGTTGCAAATAGTGTTTGTAAGGACACATCGGGCTTGCTTCCTTTAATTATTTTTGAAAATAGCTTTTAGTTATAGAGAATATTATTTTGATGTTATCTCAATTTACTATTATTCTTTAAATTTAATGTTTTCTTTGTTCTATCGTGTTTTTCCAAACAAAAAGTCAAGTAGTTGTTCAAATTTTTTTGTTCCTTGTTTATCGAAAAAAAAATGCTTATAAATAAACAAAGCCTATTGCTTGCATGGTGTGCCGCTTAAGCGTTGCATTACTTTTTTGATACACAAATGAAGCACTTTATAGTAAAGTTTATATAGATGAATAAATATCGCAAACATTAATGGACGTTTGCTTTTTTACTTAATGGTGAATATTTTATAGTTTAATGGTAAATAGGGCTAAGTTGGATCGCTTTTAAACATTATGCATGAGTGTTACTAGCTCTCCTCCTTATTGGATAATGATGGTCTTTTTTGTTTTGAAGATAACTTTTCCGAATAGAAAATCTAAATATTTTAACTTTTCTATTTAGAATTTTGTTTAGAAATTTCAACAAGAAGTCATGTAAAAATTAAAAACAATAATCTAAATATTGAAAACCTGCTTAGCCCAATAAAAACTCAAAAATGAAACGCCAAAGTCAATTTAACTCGTGCATCCTTGGTGGCAAAATGAAAAATATCAATGTTACATATGAAATTTTGACTGGTGGTATTTAGAAGACATCCAACATGGGCAACCCATAGGTTTAACTAATTCTTATGGTCAATGGTGGAGCCAGATTCGCTTTCAAGGAACAAGATCAAGTAACTTAAATTTTTGCAAAATTTTATGAATATGAGCTTTAATCAACACCAAATATTTGTATCATTTCAACTCAAAAATAATCTGATCAATTTTGAAACTACCACCAATCATGCAAAGAAGATAAAGATATACTGCTGCGAGATATTTCTAGAACAAATGTCTCAAGGAAACATAAATGGAGTTTTGGACATATATTTAGGGGTTTTTTTTAAATTTATTAATAGTTTGAAAATGAAAAAATGATATCCAAACTAGTGCTTAATAATGAATGCCATAGTTACTGACAGATTTTCACTTAAAAATTTTTCAAAACATTTGTAATGTGCCGTAGTCATTGACTACCATTAACTTAAAAAAATTTCAATGCCCACTGACTACGGTATATCAGTTATATATAAGTTTGAAACATTATTTTAATTTTCAATCCATTTTAGTAAATTTAAAAAAAAAAACTAAATACATCCAAACTACGTCTGAAAGTTAAGGAAAATATAGCAACAAATTAGGTGTGTGAGGTGTAACCTATCGCAAAGCGATCGCAAAGTTCAAAGAGAAAACTATACTACATGATTATAATATATTATTTATCCCAAGTGGGTCTCAACAAATATAATACGCCATTTAGCAAATAAAGAAAGTCATACTGGGTAGGGGTGGATCGAGTTGGTCTATTTGATAAAGACTCAAGATCGAAGCCTATTTGATTAAAAAAATCCTGAATTTCAAACCTCATAACCCGGGATTTCCTCGATCAGTTTTTTTCTTTTTTCTATATTTGAAATTTGACTTAAAATAATTGAGCTACTCGAACTCGACTCAAAATCGATCTAAATTAGACTCAAAATTAATCGAATTCTACTTGGATTAATAGCAATTAACCCCGATTGCTTAGAATAGTCGGAGTCAAGTATTATGATACTTGAACTCGACAAGCTTGCCCGAGATCGACTTTATTAACTCGAGTCGACCAATATTTTATGAATCGAGTTTAAGTAGTCACTTAATGATGAGTCGCTACACCCCTGCCGGGGCAGAGGGAAAAGTGAAATGGCTACTGAGAAAGCAACATAAGGACAAAAGTCATGGATAACACCTCAATACTTGTGCAACTCATTATAATCTCGATTCTAAATAAACACATTAAAAGCATCGACAACCTAATGCCTCCTTATATCCCCTAAACCCGAAAAAAAGTGATCCTAGCGCTTTCTATACCAAAGAATGTGAACATTTACTTTAAGATGGAACATAATTTGAGACATGAACTTAACATAAAAAAAGGGACATACATGTTCCCTTTACCGCTTCTCCAATCTTCACACGTAGGAAAGCACCCATGCAAATTATGTTTGGGTTTAAGATTGTCCATATCTCAAAGTGTTCTACAAGTAGATAGCTACTTCAAAGATCGAGTTTGATGAAGATTCATAGATTTATTATGAAGTCCCTGGTGAACCATATAGTTCGGATTGTATGGTCTATGGTAGGGACTGCTACATGCGATTGCAAATACAGGAATAAAAAACAAAAATGAAGAGGGGAGAGAAGTAAATTACAAAGAAAAATTCCTGTGTAAGAAAAAAAAAAAAAACCGAGTCTTAGTTAGGAGATAAAAATTGTCGGTCTCGTGAGGAGTCACGATTTCTTAAACATATTCGCTATATCTTATGGTGATTGGAGAATATCACATTGATGTATGTCTCCCAAGATGAAATGATTTTGATGAATGGTCTCGCAGCACCTTGCACCACTGGACGAACTGAATAGTTTTGCTCTATCACCGAGTTGTATTACTAAGAGAGGGACATGAAGAATACGACTATAGTTGGATTGGGGTTACGATTGTTTTTCCAAAGGAGATCCCGACACTTATAAATCGTGCATAGGAAGATGAACGGAAAACAAAAGAAAGATGAAGCTCTAACCTGCTTTAAGTTCAATTGGTGTGGAATCAAACAGCCTTACAAAGGTGAAAAAAAAATCTGGTTTATTCAAGATAAAAATGTGGATAAGGATCCAAATTCACCCCCACATGAATGAAATTGACAACCCAAAGGTGTGGACAATGTTTCCTCATAAGTGATAGAGTACATCGCTTGAAACTCAGATAGAGAGGTAGATGGCAAATTCCTTTGAGCCTTCCTTTTGTAGAAGTATGTTTACTCTACTAACTAAACAAGAGATTGATGTCCTTAAACCATTTTGTCATTTGTGTAAATGATGACATACCTAACATGGGAATCTTCCTAACATTCAATCCCCAGTTTCACTTTTATGTCCGTTTTGGCCATGAACATGAGCCTAGTTCTACAAGATTTTAATAGGAATAATGCCCTATTCAATTCCCTTTGACGCGGCCCCACTTCACTCTTACATAGGTGATCTCTTAAATTAGGAGTAGCTCATGTTACTCTTTCAAATGAATAGAGATCATTAAAAGCATAGCTTAACCTACTTTGTATAAGCATCATTGTTTCATCATAGAAATGGACAAAGGAAGATCGCCACAGTGATCAAATTAACGTCTTTACAATTTAGTAGGCTTTAGTCCTATTCCCCTTGATGACTTTTCAACTAACTCTTAGTTTAACCCTTTGGTTAGTGAATCCACAATGTTCTCTTCAGATTTTACAAAATCTAGAGAGACAACCCAATTGAGAGTAGTTGTCTAATGGTGTTGTGTCTATGACGAATATGTCTAGACTTCTTACCATTGTATATAATGCTTATGTGCTCTACCAGCAAACCATTTATCAAATGTATGCATATTGGAGGCACATGTTTTGGCCACCTTGGAATATCCTCTAGAAAGTGGCGTAGCCATTCAGCCTATTCCCTACATTTATCAAGTGCTATAAACTCAGATTCCATCTTGGATTTGGAAATAACCGTTTATTTTGAGGATTTCCATGAGACTGCTTGCTCCCCCTAGTGTAAACACATCACCACTATGGGATTTTGAGTCTTTAACATTTGATATCCATTTTGCATCACTGTAACCTTCAAGTACAATAGATACTTAAACAGGTGCCTTACAATCACGAATAAAACATAAGTACTTAAGTACTCTCATTATTCCTTGCCAATGCTTAGCTCTAGGATTACTTGTATGACTACTCAATTTACTAATTGAATAGGCTATGTTTGGTGTTGTACAGCTCATTAGGTCCATCAGACTGCCGATTACTCTAGAGTATTCTACTTGAGAAACACTCTCCTATTTATTCTTGGATAGATGTAGTGTTACATCAACTGGTGTTTTAACAATTCCAAAATTGTCTTTATCAAACTTTCCAAGAATATTATCAACGTAATATGAATGACTTAGAATGAGTCCATCTAATATTCTTAAGGAGTTTTATTCCCAATATAACATCAACAGGTCCCATGTTTTTCATGTCAAACCTTGAATTCAACATATTCCTTAGTAGATATGATCATCTTATCATCAAGTGGATACCAAGTACGTCATCTACAGACAGACATATAATGACATATCCATGTTCAGTATCCTTGACATATACACTTGTCATCTATTGACTTTGAATCCTTGTGACATCACAATATTGTCAAATTTCTCATGCCATTGTTTCGGTGCTTGATTTAGCCCATACAAGGATTTGACTAACTTACAGACTTTCTTTTCTTATCCTCGAGTAGAAAACCCTTCAGTTTGCTCAATGTAGATTTCTTTATCTAAATCTCCATTAAGAAAGGTCAGTTTCTCACATCCATTTGATATACTTCAAGGTTTCTTAAGGCAGAAATCGCAAGCACCATCCTTATGGAATTTATTCTCGTCATCGAAGAATATGTGTCAAAATAGTCAAGGCCTTCAGTTTGTTTGTAGCCTTTGATCACAAGTCATGCTTTGTACTTGTCAATTGATCCATCTACTTTCCTTTTCCTCTTGAACACCCACTTGGAACTTAGAGGTTTACAACCTCGTGGAAGATCCACTAGTTCCCAAGTATGGTTATGTAGTATGGAATCAATTTCACTCTTAATAGCCTCTTTCCACATGAGACCCTCTGTAGAGTTCACTGTCTCCTTGAAAGTCCGAGGTTCCCCTTCAAGCATACTTTAGAAAATCTGCACTTCAAAATATTTTCCCGTCCTTGCTTTTGCCGCATCTAGGTTCTACCTCACCAAATATTTTTCGTATTGCGGCATCTTTGAGTTTTGTTATTTTGTGATTTTCCCCAAGTCATCACAATACTTTATACTAAATCTTATAATTGTGGTTTTCAAGAATAATTGGAAGATTTTATCTCATTCAGGATGTAGGCGTAATTACAAACCACGTTAAGATCCTCATGCATGTTTATGTTGGATTTCTTTATCTTTTATTCTTGAATTCATATTCTCAAGCATCAAACTTCCGATTTATAACAAAACAAATCCCATTTGGGATTTTAAGTCAATTTTAAATGCATCCTCGTATAAATTATGAAGAAATTCCCAATGTTTACATGAAATTTCTGACTCAATCGTAGTGGTGCAAGAGCTTTATCACAAAAAGCCATTATCATGGTGAAATGTAAATGTTAACGTTGACAGTGCTATAGGTTTAACGGAATTCTAATGGTTCTTGATGCAGGCCACATGCACTATTGTTGTGATTCGTGCAACAATGACGATAAAAATGGAATTAAAATAAAAACGAGAAAAGACACAAATTTTACATGATTCGCAATGTGTCTACATCCACGAGAACGACGTTCAAACTTTCACTATCACCAAAATAGGTTATATAGAGGGTATTCATAATAGCCTTAGATATAATCAAATTATATAAATATCCTTATAATTTAAATATACCGTGATCGTACTGGCGTGGGCTTCACCCCCGCACATCAACCTCGATATTTCGCCCCTCAACAAAGAGGTTATGTATAAAGGCAAATGCCTTCGCTTCACTCGCGCGCTACACTCCGTGCATTTGCTTAACCCTTCTAGCCTCAATATGAACCATACCACAACAACTACTCTTTCGATTGAATATAATCAGATAATATGGCTAGTTTAGCAAAGAAAATCTACGATCGAGGTGTGGAATTTCGATATCCCTTTCTTTCCTTTCTTCCCTTCTTTCATCATCATGTCTTGATGCTAAACACCAACCTCCAGACTGCTTCTTTTGTTTTCTTTTATTTTTTATTGTTTGCTTAATAGTCATAGCTGTATTTTAAATAAAATCAAGAGGGGCTAAAAGGATCTCACTCAAAGGATCTTTATTTAACTATTGAATACAAGAGGTCGGCCGTGGTTGCCATTTTTCCAACTCTGGTGCTGAATTGTTTACGTAAGAAAATTAAAAAGAGGCTTGGCCAAATATTTTAACAAACCTTCCTAACAAAATATAAAATAATACGGGGCCTACCCATATCTTCTAGTTTTGAACTGAGCCCAAGATGCCATGGAATAGCCTCCAACGCTGCAGATCACAATGTCCCTCCTCCCTCCAAGGAGTCGCTAGAAAAAAGAAGCATAATATAACCCATTAAGTGGGCGTCCAAAGTCTCACGTGAGAAGGATTATGAATTAGTACATGTGGACAATATTCGGGAGTCCAAAATAAAATCATGTGGACCTTACGCACAAATTAAGTAGAAAATATCATACAAATATGAAGAGATTGATGGTTATTATGTTTTTAATAAATGGTTTCAAAGCTTAGAATTCCTTAGTTGTGTCAATGAAGTCCTCTTTGATGAACAAAGTGGTGAGCCCGTATTTTATTAGGCGCGGCGCCCAAAATCTCCTATAGTTAAAGATAGTGAGAATATCAGGAGAAGAACAAAGGAAGAATGTGTTATATTCCGCTACGCCGGATTATGAGCAACCCAAAATCCGACTTGCGATCCCAAGTCAATGGGTTTGACCATAAGAGTTTTTCTCCCACCAACTCTAACAATTGAACTCGAGTACTCTATTTTCTTTTTTTCTTTACTTCACCCATTTTACAAAATCACCACTATACTAATTAATATACCAACCAAGTTTATACAATGAATATCTATAAAAATTTTATTTCAAGAATTTCAAACCATATTTTAAAAAATAACTACATTTAGTTTCTTAGGGATTTCAAGAATTCGTTAGAACCTACTAATACAAGTCAAAATTAAAATAAATAAATTAAAAGGGACAACTCTTTGTATTAACTTTTGTGGCTTCTTTTTTTTGGGGTATCTGTACAGTCCTCGGGATCTTTCTTGTGCTTTCTCAAAACTAGTTATGCATTTAAAAGTTCTAGAGAATAAAGGGGTGAGGTGATTCACACCCAATGGGGGTTATGGTATGAATGAAGTTCAATGTTTAATGAATAACACAAATGATAAAACTTATAATATGCCTCATATAACTTACACGATTTCTTAATATACCGCATATAATCCAGACAATTTCTTATCACATAAACGGTTGAATAACGGTTCAAAGTTAATCTAATTAAATAAAAATAAATATAAAACTTACAACACACACATACATCAATGCATCATCAAACAACATTTCAATTAACTCCACACACCTTACATTTCCCGCGATCGGGCCAAACATAATTCACACAATTTATACTACCAACAAGTCATCACCAATCTTACACAAATGAATTATGATGAGATGCAATGAGAATGATGCATAAATAATCAAGAAATGTTCTATTGTTCGGGCTTTCACCAAGGATACATGCAATCCATGTCTCTAATCGTCCATTCCGAAGTCTTCTGTAAACTTTTGGGTCTTTCACCCTAGGGATTTCTCTCCCTTCTTAATTGGCCTCTCATGGGCCTTTCTCATTTCTCATTTTTTGTTTTCCTTTTACCTTTGCCCTCTTCGAGGTCTCATCATTTTCGTTTTCAATTTACATGACCATTTTCTTATAAATGATCATGGATGCAAATAAATGCATTAACTAGTCTTCATTAAAACTCGACAATGTTTCCATGTACTCTTCTTCTACACCACCATGCAAGAATACATTCTAACATCAAGCTTGCAAAGACTAACCAAAGTTAGTTGCCAAGGATAGTAATATATGAATGTTATTCATCTTTGCTACCGAATGTTTTTCGGTTTTCCACCCCATAAGTTTTCTTATACCCCTGGGTTACCAATGTTCCATCAGATCTATATTTGAAAATGACGCCCAGTTACATCCAGCAGGTTTTTCACCCTTCGGTAATTCATCCATTTCCCAAGTTTGGTTTTTCTCAAGAGCTAGTATCTCCTCTTCCACTCTTTCCTTTGATTCTCACTTTTAAATGCATGTTAAACTATTTGAGGGATTGTAACAAGGGTTAATTGGGTAAGAAAGGCTCTGTGTGATGAGGATGGGTCTTCATAAACTTGGAGATATTGAGTGATTTTCTGGTAGCTTTCCTAAGGGTAATTGGTAAATGGAGATTAGGAAATTCTTTTGGATCTTTGTTTTGAACATTGATCCTGATTTTCTGACGGGAGTAACAAATTTGAGGAAGGAGAAATAACATTAGAAGTAAAATCAGTGGAGTTTGTGCGTCATGACATGGCTTAGGTTTACACTCTTAAGCTTGCATTCGAATGTGACGTTAATCACATGTATCTCTACAGGGATTCATGATTTATGGCTACTCTATGTTTAAGAAGCCTGTGGTCAGCTCAAATCCAAATGTAAATGTACGCCTCAAGTCACGCATTACTACTACTTTCCTAGAGAACATTTAAGTTCCTACCAAAGTGTGCACCGGTTAACTACAAATTCGCCTTAGGATAAAAATGAGGCTGATATGATGATTCTATCCGTGGCATAAAAATTAAACGAAAATAGAGAAAAATACCCTCGTGATATAATTCAAATAAACCATGATTAATTACGCTTCAATTCGCAAAGAATTGGAACGCAGAACTTAAAGCCAAAAACTTCATAAATAAGAAAACAAAGAGAGGGAGAGAGAGATTTAAAGACAAGTCACCTAAAAATGGGATCAAATAAATGTTGGACGTGGACCCCTATTTATAGACAACCGTGCCCTTTGATGTACCCGTTTCTAGCGATCAGACACCACTCACCATTACAAACTCGCTATCCATTACACCTATCTTACTCGATACACATCCGCACCCGCCGGATCAAACCCAGCCCATTCTCGATTTTACCCAAAAAGAATAGGTCCATCAGGATCTAATGACCTGCTTGCTTGTGTCCTCCTCCTCTTAAAACTTTGTACTCTTAGCTCTTAAACCCAGAGTCAAAACTAATGACTTATAAAGCCACTAAAATTATTTTGTTTTTCGATGTGGGACAAGTGCTAGCTTAAGTACAAAAGAAATTTTCGAAACCCTAAATAAAACCCATTTTGAAAATATTCACCAATCCCCACCATTTTCAAAATACAAGATGATGATTCTGGTTTACTTGACACTTTATATAGATGAAGGTATCATATTGATTTGAACCTTCACTTTAGTGAAACTCATCAAAGCAACTTCAAGATGGCATAGTAGACGATCTTTGAACTAGCGATCTTATATGATTAAACTGCATATATCTCACACAAGACAAAATACCTAGAGTATTCAAAACCGACCCGCGGATTGCCTTGGGTCTTTATCCATTTCATGAGTGCTCTAGAATCAAAGCCCTTGGATGTCATAGGAAGCGCACCACCTCCACACTCATATAGGTAGACTTATAAAGTACCCCTGTAACTACAGTACTCCAACTACACCGTTGTAAGTCTATTAAGAGTTAAATAACTCATCCTCATTCCTTTCACATTACAAGGGCCTCAAGCACTTCAACCTTTGGGATGAATTCATTTAGATTCTCAATATTGATTAAGAATCTTAAGTGCTTGCAAACCACAAATATATGGTGGCTTTGTCATTGAACTCAACTTACGTTTCAAGCATTGAGTCGAAGCCACCAGAGGATTAATTATGTGGGCTTAAGTCCCATCCTTTGATGTTTTCCACACCAAATCCCTTGCAAGTCCTTTCGCTAAAGGATCAAAGAAAATTTTCACTGGACTTACATAATTTATGGTTATTACACCACGCTATCAACCTCCGTCTCACATAACTATATCTAAGTCCTATATTCCTAGACTTACCATTATAATCTTGACTATAAGCTCGTGAAAGAGTTGCCTGGCTATCACACAGCAAAGATACTAGTGCCACTAGTTTTAGCCACACAGGTATTTCTAGTAGCAAATTTCTTAGCCATTCTGCCTCTTTGCTGCTTGAAGCCAATGCCACAAATTCAGCAGCCATGGTTGAATTTGAGATGCACGTCTGCTTCTTTGATCCCTAGGAGATTGCACCACCTCCAAGTGTAAAGATCCAACCACTAGTAGAAGAATGATCTTCACTATCAGTTATCCAACTAAGACCGTATCCTTCTAGAACCGAAGGATACCCTCAGATAGACTATTCCATAATCTATAGTTTTCCTTAAGTATTTAATACTGACACTGTATGCCAATGCACGAGTTTGGGTTAGTATATCAACGGTTTCCCTTTACCGCAGGCAATATTAGGTCTAGTGCAAGTCATTGCATACATCAAGCTACCAACCACCCTTGAATATAATAATTGATCAACAACCCTACCAGTATTAGGATACAATTTAAAATGTGGATCAAAAGGTGTTGACATGGTTGTACTATCATATTGATTAAATTTCTTAAGAATTTTCTCAATATAATATGATTGAGTAAGAATTAATATCATTTTCTCTTAATTTATTCCCAAAATAACATCCGCACCGCCCATATCCTTCATTTGAAGTTTGATGATAAAATTGTTTTGTACTTTCTAAGAATTTCAAGATCAGCAATAAAATTAATATGTCATCTACATATGCTATTAAGCAATCGACACCTATTTTACCAGAAAACTTACTATAAACACATTTATCTGATTCATGTATCCAATAACCATTTGATATTATAACCTTATCAAATTTTATGCCAACGTTTAGGTGTCAAGTAAGTCCATAGAGGATTTAATTAGTTTACAAACTTTCTGCTATTGACCTTGTACTACAAACCCTTGGTTGTTTCTATATATTCTTTTTCTAACTCTCCATTTAGGAAATCCATTTTAACATCCATTTGATGAATTTGAAGGCTATATATAGCTTAGCAATCAATACTCTAATGGTAGAGATTCTTGCACAGGCTACAAGTATCAAAATAATCAATCCCTTCCTTTTGAATAAAGCCCTAAATGTTCAGTCTTGCTTGAACTTATCAATAGTCCCATCAACCTTCATTTTTTTTTTGAAAATCCATTTACAACCAATTGGTTTAGATCCAGGAGGTAGGTCAACAAGCTTCCATGTTTTGTTTCCCATAATAGAATCCATCTCATCATTAATTGCTTCTTTCCAGAAAGCAGAATCATTAGATTTCATAGCCTCCTCAAAGGTTAATGGATCCGGTTCCATGACAGATGAAACCATTATATGCCTATTAAGAGAATTCCTAGTTCCTTCTACAAGATAAACAACAAAATCAGGACCAAAAGACTTTGCAATCCTTGCCCTTTTACTCCTCTTAGGTTCATTAGACTACTAGGTGTCACTGTTTTCTCAGAAGGTAAAAGAATAAATTCCTTTTGATTAGATTCTAATCTTGGTATAGTAGTAAATCTATTTTCATAAAATACCGCATCACGGATTCTATGATTATTTACCTCTCTTGAACTATTGGGCTCAATTAATAAACCTTATGCTTTTACTTCAAAGTATAGCTATGGTAATATATATCTAAACTTTTTCTCTTGAATTTTCTTTAGGATCAAAGTAATCTTACAATTGCCCTACAACCCCAAGTTCTAAAATAACTCAAGTTAGGTTTCTTGTTTTTCCAGAGCTCATAAGGAGTAATGTTATTCTTTTTAATAGGAATTCTATTAAGTATATAACATGCAGTAAGCAAAGCTTCACCCCAATAACTGGTGGTTAAGCCTGAATTAGAGAGCATAGCATTTATCATTTCAGTTAAGGTCCTATTCTTCTTTTCTTTCAGCAACACCATTTTGTTGAGTAGTGTATAGTGAAAAGTTTTATGTATAATACCCATTTTCACAATATTTCAGGAAATGATATTCTCCTCCTCTATCAAACCTTAGCCGTTTTATTTTGACATTACATTGATTTTCAACTTCTGTTTTATAAACCATAAATTTGCTAAGTACCTCATCTTTTGAATGCAAAATATAAATATAATAGAATTTAGAAAAATCATCTATGAATGTCACAAAATACTTTTTTGGCTTCCCTAGTGGTTAAGGTGCATGTCACATAGTTCTTAGTAAAACGTGGTTCTTCCACTTTAGGAAATGCCATATTCTAGTTATTTTAGTCTGCATGCATATTTTGGCATCTATCTCCTGTTATTATCATACTTAGGAATTAAATCTAATTCAACCATATCATTCATTTTCCTAGTATTAACATGTCCTAATCTAGCATGCCATAAATAAAAAGAATCAAGCATATAAATAGAATTATTTATTTTATTAATATTAGGCTTAAACATTCCTTGATACAAATATCCTTTCCCAACAAAAATTCCACCCTTAGATAGTATAAACTTATCTGACTCAAAGACTAGCTTGAAACCATGCTTATTAAGCAAGCTTCCCGATATAAGGTTTTTCCTAACTTCTGGTACATAACATACATTAGTTAAAGACACAATTTTTCCAGAAGTGAATTCTAAATCCACTGTGCCTTTGCCTTTAATAGTAGCTGTTGAAGAGTTGCCCATGTAGAGAACTGTTCCATCATCCACCGGTTCATAGGTGTTGAAAAGCTCTATCATTGCAAAAACATGCCTTTGTAGTCTTTAATTCATTCATCAATCATCAGCATCCTCGAGTATATTAACCTCGGAAATAACAGTCACAAATTTATTCTTGGACTCTGATGCTCCGATTTTCTTATTATTGAATGACCGACACTCACTTTTGAAATGTCCTGGCTTGCCACAGAACCAACATGCACCTTTTCTTTTTTTCTTTTTGAGTCCGAAAGGTTGATTTTTGTTATTGCGCTCTTCTTATTACGGTGAATTATTCCCTTTGCTATTTCCTTTCATCTCCTCCACCACATGGACTTTGGACACATGAGCTCCAATCTCATCTTTACTTTCTTGGAGTCTAGCCCTCTCCAATCGGGAAGGTGTTTGGCTAGTTCCAAGAGAGTAAGATCTTCCTTTTCATTAAGACTTTTCTTAAACTCTTCGAGGAAGGTGGCAATTTTTCAATAGTAGAAGACATGCAACTATGGTATCATCCATATTCATCTTTTGTTGCTTAAATTGACTAAGAATATGTTGTATCTCATGAAATTGATCCATAACAAGTATTATCTACTCATACTATATCATAAAATGACTAACCAGAAATTTCTTGCTTCGCTGCATCCCTCCGCTAGATACTTAGCTTCTAAGGTATCCTATAGTTCTTCGCGCTTCCACAAGTTGGTAGATGTCAAATGTAGAGTCTCATAAAGCATCTTAATGTGTCTCGGTAAATGAGTCATCGGCTCTCCCGCTTTGTTCTTTCCCAGTCCGAGCTAATGTTTAGCCTTTCATTCCGATATGGTGTTTTCTGCACATAGGCCACCATGTAGTGAGTAGGAAATGCATCTTCTTCTACCAATGCCTAAAATTTCCTCCATCTAACTGCCAACTTCATAAAATTCGAAGTCATTTGTTGAAGGGATTTGGAGCCATTGTATTTTTGTATTATTAATTATAATTGAAATTAATAAAATCAAGAAATTACAATTACAAATCTCAATATTCAACTCTCAATTCTGAAACTTTAATTAACAAATCAGGAAATAAATGTTCAACTGCCCGATTATAAGTTTCCACAATCTGAAAAATAGTTTGAATGGTCAGAAAAATTCTTCTTCGTCCGTCTTGAAAATATCTCCTTTTTACGTGCCAAACGACGCCTTATAAAAACCTGTCTTATTTCCTGCTTTCTTCTTTCAAGAAGCCTTCATTCGATGTAATTTTCTAGCAATTGGAGTTGATATTCGTCCAGCTGGTCATGGCATAAATATTGGGTTCTGAATGTTGAAGAAGCTCGCATGCTTGCCAAACCCAAAATGCAAATGTACTCAAGTCACGTTATCAAGGTCACTTCCTAAAGACAATATTTGCCCCCACCAAAAGTGTGCACTGGGTTAACTGCAAATTCGCCTTAGGATAAAATGAGGCTGATCTGATGATCTTCTATCTGTGTATGCACCAATGAAAATAGAGCAAAATACCCTTGTGATATAATTCAAATAAACCAAGACACTATGCTTCAATTCTACGTGAATTGGAACACGTAACTTAAAGCTAAAAATCTCACAAATAAGAAAACAATAGAGGGAGAGAGAGATTTTAGAAAGACAAGTCAATTTGAAAAATGGGATCAAATAAATGTTGGATGGATCCCTATTTATAGACGAATCGTGCCCTTTGATGTGACTGCTCATGGTCAGCACCATCAACTGGCCACAACCGGGCTGATCCATTACACCCATCTGCATCACATACACATCCGCACCTACTTCGGGCCCAAACCCAACCCATTCTGATTTTACCCAAAAAGAATAGGGTCCACTGGATCTAATGACCCAACCTTGCTTGTGTCCTCCCTCCTCACAAAACTTTGGTACCCCTTGGGGCTCAACCCATAAATCAAAACTAATGACTTATTAAGCCACTAAAATTCTTCTGTTTTTCGATGTGGGACAAGTGCTAGCTTTCTTAAGTACAAAAGAAATTTTTGAAAAACCCCAAAATAAAACCCATTTTGAAAATATTCAACACTCTATGCCCTGTGCTTTTTCTTGGAAATGATATATTATGTAAACCAAGATCATCAGAGAATGGATATTCTTGCTGGACTAGGAACTAGGGTTTGATGGACTCATGCCACCGTATAGGTGAAGGTGCCTATCTTTAGATTTTTTTCTGAACTTTACTCCAATTGTTAAGGCCTCTCTAGGCATGATTTAGATAATGTTGAGAAAGAAATGGATAATGGTGAACAATGAAGTTTCACTTTCTAAGTCGAATGGAAAATTTTCTCTCGCCATGGGTGTCTTAAGACAGAACTCAGAACTCGAACTCTAGAAATTATGAAGGCTGCTCAAGTAAAGGAGAAAAAAAGAAAAATCTGGTACCGGCTTGTAATCAATGTTTTTTCTAGTACCACTTGAGTTTAGATTTCATGAGACTGTAAATATGAGTGCATAGTATGCATAACATTCTTATGCATGACTCACGTTTTTTGAATGAATGCGGTTCCACTGTAATTGCCTTTAAAATGATCATCTCGACTGTTTTAGTTGCATGTAACTCAAAGGCACTTTCAAGACTGGACATTTCTTTAACTTCTTGGTTATGCAATGTTGTCACCCCTTCTATATTATATTTTATTCCGATGTTCCATTTTTTCGTGGTTGTTTTTTATTTTTATTTTTCAATAATTTTTTTAATTTTAATGTTGGATAAATTGAAATTGCATTTCTTAGTTCCCCGAGGCAAAGGATGATATGATTGGTATGATTCCTGAGAAGCAATTCAAATCTCAAAATGTGGAAATGATACCGCTTATTTAATTTGAATGTGAATATATATATATATATATATATATATATATATATATATATATATATATATAAGGTATATATATATATATATGTGAACACCGGTGGTCAAGACTCGTGGGAGACCCTTGAAACCTCAAGTACATCTTGAAGTTTCTCATCATCTAAGCAAATGCGTAATCTTGGAGAGAACTCCTGCAATATATTTTTGATACATTTTTATGGTTTCTGTTAGCCTTTTTTAGTGATTGGTATTATTTTTTGTGTTTCGGCTTGGATAATCGATGATAATTTATAAATTTTTATGTGATAATGGATATGGATAAATTTTCCTTTGCTTGAAAAATAAGTTTCTTCAGAGTATGCATTTTCTTATGGAAACTTCTATTATGATAATCCACCTACATTACTTTATGATATATTACTCAATAGCATAAGAATGTCAGAAAGATCGTGAATATGAATAGCACCACCGCATTTCAGGTTTCCCGTCTAGAATGGAAATACCTTTGTATTACTCTGGTGGATTAAATTTGAAAAGTTTTCAAGAATCGGAGTATTTGACAATCTTACAAGAATGCATATGAGGATGTTATAGGCACATCAAATATAAAGAATGAAGAAAAATTATGCAAGATGATACAAAAATTTGCAACTTTAGCTAGAATGTATATTGTTACTTTAAAGGATGGGAGCCGATTTATACGACTGGCCGATTTCGAATTGAGGGCAACTAGGTTGAGTCATGTGACATTCATGTTTTTTGGACAAAACCTAAATGAAATCCTGCCCATCCATCCAAGTGACTCATGCAGCTTGGTTTTGGAATCATTTTTGCCTAGGCTGCATGTATTATGCAAACAAAGAGCCCAAACAAACTTTTACCTTTTATACACCAGTTCCTCTTGGCCTGATTTGTAGAAGTCCTATATTCTTGTCCCTGGTTGTTAAGTTCAAGTCGTTGAATGTCATATATAAAAATGTTTATTCTTTCAGCTGAAAGATGGGGTCTTGGAATGATATTTTTGATTGGCATATCTCGGAGGTCGATTTCGGGGCAAGAATCCCCTGAAAAGCGTAAATTATCTCAAGGAGTGTAGTAACTTAAGGTGAAATCCCATGATTTAAGAACATACATTGTGCAAGGCCCGCATTTGATGAAACTTTGTGCCTTTGGCTGGGCATTAAGACTGAATTTAGAGAAGTTTCGAATATTTAAAATGATCTCCTACAGATATAATATGGAGCTCTTCAATAATTTTGTTTGGTCAGAATATATCGCTCGTGACTCAAGGATTTGCTTTTGGATGCTTCTTTAATTATGTTTCAAGTTAATGGTTAAACTCTTGAAGATTGAGCTATGGCGTATATATATATACTGCTTATGCCAGGAAGCTTCTAGCAAGGCACTCTCAATACTTTCGAATATAAATTATCTAACCATAGGCGCTTTTTCAATATAGTCTCTTTGTTCTTTTGGTCTACATTCATGGTGGATGGAAGAAGTTGTGAGATAGGTTGGTTTAGTTTTCAGACAATTACCTAGTAGTGAAGCTACTAGTTCAAGTGTTGGTTGAACTGTAAAAGATTTGGTGGATTTGATCTTTTTGTGCTAATAAACTGCATTAATTGTGCTATATAATAGAATGCCATTATGGTCAGCTTCTAAAACTGTTATTGTTATCTGAATTTAGTGTTTTTGAGTTATATGTGTATTTTCAAAAGAAAAATAAAAAAAAACATGTTCTTGTATTTTCCTTATTCTCCCTATTTTCAAAACAAAAACACAAAGCTTTCAAAACTGTAAACAAATAGGCCCTATATTCATCCTGGTCCACATGTAGTCTCCAATGCACAAAAGTGGCCAATTCTCCTTTTAGTCACTCATACTGCGAAGCTCATGTTAGTGGTTATTATCTCAAATTTCGCATTGAATAGTATGCCCCACTTTATGGATGTTTCTCTGCTCTTTGGCCCTCGCTTTGTGTAAATACTTAATTAAACACTTATTTTATAAGAGTTTATTATAAGGAGAGTTTATGTCATAAGTACTTTATTTAATAAACTATTTGTGTTCGATGCATATTTTAAAAATGCATGCATTATTTTAAGGTGTTTGGATGTATTACTACACAAGCACTTATAACAACTAAATGACCGAAAAGACCATCATAACACTTATAAATTTGAAGTGCTTAATAAATAAGCACTTGTCATAATTTATAAAAAATTTTAAAAAACTAAAACTAAAAATTGGATATTATATATATCACAAAACCATTATATAAAATTAAAATAAAGTAAAGATTTGGCATCATACCGAAAAATTTATTAATCAAATGTAATCTCTATTATAAAAACTAGCTAATGAACCATTATCTCATTTCATTTTGTTTCATATGCACTAAAGAGATTATAAAACCTAAAATATTATAGGTTTTTTTTCATTAAAATCTTGGAACTCTTTTTATAAATTGGGACGTGATGTACCATGTGAACTCATAGTTGGTCTGGCGATCGAGACGCAAAGCCTCGGGGCCTTAAAGCGCATGGGACACTTGAGGCGCTGGCTTTAAGTGATGCACACCCTACCTAATATAAAATAAAAATTATATATATATATATATATATATATATATATATATATATATATATATATATATATATCTCACTAAATATTGTCTAAATTTTTTATCTAATAATAAAATATAATAAAGAAAAGAACATTAAACATAAAAAGCAAACATCACTAGTGCTTCCCATCATTGCAAACATTTCCAAAACAAATAAATCATCATTAATGTTGAAATTATCTTTATGACTTCCGGAAGCTAGGAGCTTCCAGAATCGTGCACTCCTAGCTTGGATCTAAGACTTGAAAGGAGTTCTTAGTAATCCCTTGTGAAAAGATCGGGCAATTTGTAGAGATGATGTGGGAGGAAAATATGTAACAAGAACTCCATTGGCAACCTTTTCGTGGACAAAATGATAGTCTAATTCAATATACTTGGATCGAGCATGGAAGACAGGATTTATTGTTATGTGGAGTGCGGTGAGGTTATCACATAACACTTAAGGAGGTTCATGAATTGGAATACCTATATCACGAAGAAGAAAAGTAAGACAAGTTATTTCTGTAGTACCAGATGCAAGCGACCGATATTTAGCCTTAGAACTTGATCTAGAAACTGTGGGTTGGCGCCAGAGGACCAAGAAATACAATGGCTCCTAGAAAAATACAACACCTTAAGTGCTTCTTTTCTGTGTATGTACTCGCCATCACAGCTCGCCAGCGATCAATTATTCTACATAAAGAGTTTCCAAAATGGAAACATTCACTATTATTCTTTAGACGTGTTGACTTCACATTTAGAAGACAACTTTTTATATAGATGACAACCTTATCGTATCTATTTTACTCCTTTTAAGTATACAGTTTTCTTCGCTTTGCATTTGTTATATGATGTCTCGGTAGTAACCGGTATTAGTCACTATTGAAAATTTCGCTTCATTCTTCATGGTGGTCAGAGCAAGGAAATTCATGGCAAATCCTGAAACTACTCTTAGCATCCAACCATTCCATCAATGCTCAATTCTCATCTCCATCAAACTCAATGTGTCAAACTACCTTTTATGGCGCTCATAAGTTCTTCCCCTTATTCGAAGTCTCGGATTAATTCATCATCTCCAAGATAAAAGGGATATATCAAAGGAGATAATGGATACCGAAAGAGAGGAGGCCAATGATCAGTTGATACAGACATGGTCTCACAACGTTGGGTCTACTTACATCGTGGCTTTCGACTCACGACAAAAGATGCGAAGGTTTCTATTAGATGGAATGGAGACCGTTTCTTATGATGTATGGAACTCTAGAAGAGAAGCTTTGATACCATGAAGAATGAAACGAATTTTCAAGGGTGATAATACTAGTTCACTACACCCAAACATCCATTATAACCAGAAGAATTATACAAAAGGTAAGAAATAATATACAAAAAGGTAAAAACAAAGATTACAATAAAGATTGCCATCTAGATAAAAGTTGTCCTCTAGTCTTGAGGGTCAAATACATCTGAAAAGAACACTAGTGGTTGTTTTCCATTTTAGACTTTATTTTCCATGTAGATAATCAGCATCCTTGGCGTATTTCGCGCCGGCAGATTGCAGGGGCCGGAGTTAACGTGATCCTTGGCCGATCAATGCTGAAATTATCTTTATCGATGAAACTCCTCATTTCCTCACATTGCAAGCATCTCGATGCTCAGGATGCAAGAAAAACTCCTATACAGCTAATATATGAATATTATAGAAAAAGTTTCTGGGCATTGTTTGTTGTAGAAGCATGATTTCCAAAACATGATGTTATTGTTAGCTTATCAAACACGATTGTGCACCTTAAAAATTTCTTTCCGATGGATTTCTTTTTTGCTAATATTTATTTTTGGCTAATTGTTATGTCACTTTTGTGTTGAAAAAGGAATTTGTTTGATTTTTCGAATGTGACGTTAATCACATGTATCTCTGCAGTGGATTCATGATTTACGGCTACCTATGCCCCGTGGCTTTTCTTGGAAATGATATATTATGTAAACCAAGATCTTTCAGAGAATGGATATTCTACTGACTAGGAACCAAAGTTGATGGACTCATGCCACGTATAGGTGAAGGTGCCTATCTTAGATTTTTCTGAACTTACTCCAATTGTTAAGGCCTTCAGGTATGATTTAGATAATGTTGGAGAAAGAAATGGATAATGGGTGAACAATGTGAAGTTTCACCTTCAGTCGAATGGCAATTCTCTCGCCATGGGTGTCTTAAGACGAATGAACTGAACTCTAGAAATTATGAAGATGGTTGTTTGGCATATGAGGAAAAAAAGGAAAAACTAATGTACGGGCTTGTAATCACAAACTTTTTTTATTTTTTACAAGTACTCACTTGAATTTAGATTGCATGAGAACAAAGCAGGAGTGCATACATAACAAGGCCCGTATGCATGACTAATGTTTTTTGAATGAATGCGGTTCCAATCAATGTGCCATTGCCTCACCATCATCCGACTTGTTTTTGTAGCATGGAACTCAAAGCAAACAAGACTGGCTTCTTAACTTGGTTATGTAATGTTGTCGCCTTCTATATTATATTTACCTCCCGACAACCCATATTTTCGTGGTTGTTTTTTTTTTTTCAATAATTTTAATGTTGGATAAATTGAAATTGCGGATTTCTTTGTTCCCCTCAAGTGCAAGGATGATATGATTGGTATATGATTCCGGGAAAGTAATTCAAATCTCAAAATGTGTGGAAATGACTCTTTATTTAATTTGAATGTGAACATATATATATATATATATATATATATATATATATATATATATATATTTATATGTGAACGCCGGTGGTTGAAGACTCGTGGGAGACCTCACAACTCGTGACTTTAAGTTTCTCATCATCTAAGCAAGTGTAGGTAATATTGAGAGAACTCAAAATATTTTTAATACATTTTTATGGTTTCGTTAGCCTTTAGGATTAGTATTGTTTTTGTTTCCTGTTTGGACATTTGAAGATAATTTTATCAATTTTTTAATGTGATAATGGATATGATAAATTTTCTCGCTTTGGAAAATAAGTTTTGTAGTATGAATAGCACCACTGCATTTGTGCTTTTGGTCTAGAATGGAAATACTTTGGTATTACTCGGTGGATTAAATTCAAAGTTTTCGCTAATCGGAGTGCTTGACAATCTTACAAGAGCAAATGCATATGAGATGTTATAGCACAATAAATAGAAAGAATGAATAAAAATTATGCAAGATGATACAAAAATGGTAGTGACTTTAGCTAGAATGGTATTGTTACTCTGAAGTGATGGAGCCATTTAATAAGACTCATTGATTTTCAATTGCGCAACTAGGCTGAGTCACGGACACTCATGTTTTTCATAAAACCTAATGGAATCCCCATTCCATCTATCCACGTGACTCATGCAGCTTAGTTTGAATCATTTTACTGGCATATCCGAGGTCGATTTCGGGGTAATAACTCAAAAACAGAATGATTCGTTAGAGTGTAGTAACTTAAGGTGAAATCCCATGATTTAAGAACATACATTGTGCAAGGCCCCGATGATGATACCAGCCTTGTGCTGGCACCAGAAAGCCGAATTAGACAAGTTCTGAACATTAAATGATCTTTGCAGGTATCGAAAATGGAGCTCTTTCAATAATCTGTTTGGTCAGGAATATATTGCTCGCACCTGAAGGGATTTGCTTTGAATACTTCTTAATTATGTTTGCTAATGGTTAAACTCTTGAAGATTGGAGCTTTATGCATGTATATATAAACTCTCCGCTTATGCCATAGCTTCCAGCCAAGGCACCTCAATACTTTTGAATATAAATTATCTAGCCATAGAAGGCTTTGTCTACTGATAAATTTCTTGTTCTTTTGTCTAAGAATTCATGGTGGATGTAAGAAGTTGTGAGATAGGTTGGGTTTAGTTTTCATATTATTACCAACTGGGTGAAGCTACTAGTTCAAGTGTTGGTTGAA